>VWZW01002309.1:455754-704443 GCA_013397115.1 Edolisoma coerulescens
GAGGAGGAGGAGGAGGGCAGCGATCCCCGCCAGTGCCCGCGGGAGCCCGGGAGAGCTCCGGCCGAGGGCTCGGCCATGCCCTTCGCCAAGCGGACCGTGGAGCCGCAGCGGCTGTGCCGGCGGCAGCCCGCCGCCTCCGTGCTGGAGGAGAGCTGGGGCGCGGAGCCGCCACCGCCGCCGCGGGACCCGCCGCCGGAGGAGCCGGGGACGGCGAGCGAGGGCGCCGAGGCGGCCGGCGGCGGGGAGAGGGAGGCGGCGGCGGTGCTGATGGTGCTGGACCTCTGCTCGGTCAGCAACGTAGCCCTGTCGCGGATCCTCCGACAGCTCTCCGACGTGGCCCGGCACGCCTGCACCCTTTTCCAGGAGGTCGAGGCTGACATCCAGGGCACCCACCGCCGCGTACGGGCGCTGCACGGCCGCATCGCCGGCCTCCAGGGAGCCGTGCGCGGCCTCGACCCCAAGCAGGAGGCAGTGCGTAAGTACCACGGAATGCGGGATGGATGGGGACACCGCGGGATGGATGGGGCGCACCGCGGGATGGTTGGAGCGCACCGCAGCCCGGGGCGCCCGGCGGGAAAAGCCATCCCCTGGCAATCTGCCGTGCAAAGTTTGGGGCCAGAGTCGGTGGGAAAGGAGCCCTGGCGGGGCAGCAGAGTGGGAAGGGAACGGGCGGGCGCGAGTCGGTCGGGTCTGTGGGCGCCGCTGGGCGCCGCGGCGATGCCGGCGGGAGGGATGATGTCAGTGGTTTGTGCCTTACGTAAGGAGCTGGCTGGCGGGGCTCTCGGGACGCATCTTCTGCAGCCAAGGGTTTGGCCAGGGAGGGGGACGAGGTCTGCCAGCGGGGCGCCGGGGCTGATGGTGATGATCCGCCGCACTCGGGCATCTTCGGGTTTTCTCCCTTTGCCGGCCTCTCCCCCTTCCCCTTACAAGTGTCTCTGAATTCCCGATAAAAATGTTACGCTCTTAAGTAGAAATAATAAAACTGCTTCGTCGTTACCTAACTTTCGGGGCCATAAAATAAGGAAGTTTGGCTAATGACTTCTTTCTGTTTAAAGAGTGGCCCTGAAGAGCCGGGCNAGGAGGATAAAGATCAAGGTAATATGGAACTTGTGTTATGAGCAGTGCTTGAATCCTGTTTCTTCTCCACCCAAACTATAAAAGCAGTGACAAGCTCTGTAGTCCTAAAACCTGCTGATTTCTGCTGAGTATGGCTCATGTTCACAGCAGTGTAATGATTTTATACTCTCACTGGTGCATACGCTTCCCAAGCACTTGTGGATATGTATTTTTTTGATAGATAGGGCTGTGGATTGGAAGTCTGGAGTAGCAGAGATTGGTGTTGGTTCTGACCTCTTAGTATCTGTTTTAGGAAAAGCAATGGCTTGAAAGGAGAATTTGGCTTAGTTTTTGCCTTCTGCTGTACCCCTCTGAATCCTGAGTACCTCCACTAAGTACAGCAAAGTGAGTTTACACCGGGGTTAACTAGACCATGCCCTCTTCTAGGTGTTTTTAACGAATATGCAATTTTAAAAATTGTGCTTTGGATTTCCTCCCCTTTGGAGCACTGTGGAATATACGTAACTCTTCTAGGATCACTGAAGCTGTCCTGATTAACAGAATCAAGCCTTAAGTATTCAACGGTATTTAAGCTACATACTGAGCAGCTGTACAGTGACTTTGCTGGTGATGTATTAATATACATCAGCTGTAGATGAGACTGAGGGAGGTTTTTTGTGGTTTCAGGATGAGTGTGTAATCAGAGCAGAGTGCTGGGCTGTGACTGGAAACTGCAGTGAGAAGGAGGCTTGGCTGAGCTAGTGAGGGAACTGTCTGAGGAAATGAAACTCCTCATATCACATTCTCATCTTTAGGTCTTTTGAGCTGAGTAACTGTGGGTATATACTAATGTAAGTGAGAGCAGAGCTTAGCTGTTCTAATCTGTACGGCTTTTTTCTTTCTGGATTGTGCAAGTGCAGCTTGTTTGCAAATCACAGAGCAAAATCTTGATATTACAGCACAGTTATGTCATCTGCTTAATTAGGGAGTCTGAGTTTATCCCTGTGATGATAAATGTAGAATCCATTTTTTTTTTTGGTGCTCTGTTTTCTTTTAAATCCTTCTCTCTTCAAGTGGGGAGAAAATTTTGGTCATGATCTTCCCTGCGTTTGCCAGCTGCTCTTCCTTCCCCTTGTGTACAGCACTGTGCTGCTGATAGAGCTGCAGATGTCCCTAGATCTGGTCAGCCGAGGGATCCTCCCCAATGCTGGGCTTTGCCACCACCCATCCTCCAGTAGATTTGTGTCCTGCCTCAAATACAGCCGCTCAAAGCACGCCTCCCAGTCCTCATCACTTCTCGCCATGCAGCACTGTACCCCATGTTCCCTAAAGGTGAAAGTCTCAATCCCAATCCAACATACGTGAACAGTCAACTTCTTTGCCTGCTCTGGCTGCTTTCATTACCCCTCCAGTGCTGGATCAGCAGAACTGCATCTACAAAGTGCTGCATCTGAACATCTCAGCTGAGACCCAGAGCTGAACAGCACCACTCTACACATCATCTCCTCATATTCCCCCAAATCCATACACACCCACAGCAATACCTCCCTTTGGCCTCCAGACCGCTCACTGTTCCCAAGGGACAGATAAAACTGCCTGGCAGGAAGCTGCCCATCTTCCCTTTAGTGTATAATGATAGTGTGCTTTCTCCTCTCTGGGCTGACGCCTCCTCCTTCATTATTACTTTCAGCAAGACTATGCTAATGTTTGTTTTATGCATGAAGTGCCTACATAATTCACTCCTGAAAGTATTACACTCAAGTTACTACACCCAGTTGTTTTTTTGAAACCAGGAGAGCAATCGTAGGTGGTCACAGATCTGCCCAGGACCTAACCAGTTTAACATTAAGGCATACTGACTTCTATCTCCTGTAGCAAGCGTGGAAATGATAGGATGGCCTCAGGGCTGTCTTTTGGCTGTCCAGCCCAAATTACACATCTAAGAATAATTCAGAACTGGCTGGAGGTTTGGACTCACAACCACAAGGAACAAGTTGGTGACAGGTGTGCAGCCACCCCACCCATGGCATGACTGTAATGGCTGCATTGAGTTTATTGCATATTATGAGTCTGGAGGGGCTGGGCTTCTTGGTGCATTGACCAAGACACCATGGACTGGGATGTTAACACCAGGACAGTGCAGCCACACATTTTTCAAGGATTCAGTTTAAAACTACTAGCCTATCTTGCCACAGTGAGACATTCTTCATGTTCCAACTTCAGGTGCAGCACAGTGATTTGAGAATAATGCTACTGGACATGCCCTAGATACTGAGCTGTGACAGTGGAAGGCCTTTTTCTCCATGCCTCATAAACCAGCTGGATTCTGAGATTCCCTTGTGAACACACAGGCTGTATTAGGAAAAGGAAATGATGGGCTAATGCCATCTCAAGAGTTATTGGAGCCAGTGGTTAGAGGCATTCCTTGCCCAGAATGCCATTCCTTGGCAATTGCAGAGATAATACCAAGGGGAAGGGGAGAAGGAAAGGAGTTCTCTTGAAAATAGCATATAATACGGTTTTGTGTAACAGTGTTGTATATTATATTGAAAATTATGTGTTATTATATTGAAACACCTATGTTGGATTCAGGGAGTATTAACAAAGAATTAAAATTAATTAAAGCTGGCATTTTTCCAGTAATGCTTATCACTACTGCTGTCAATTTCATGAGGCCTTAACATTCTCAGCTCTGTTGCTGTTGCGATGGTGAACATTTGCGAGTATGTGTATACTTTTCTTTAAAAAAGTACTTAAGCTCCTCTGCTAAGCTACTGGTAAAGGTATTTACCTATGTGTTGCCCTTTGTTTTTGTCACTGTTCAGTGTGATTGGAAAACCTTGTTAAGCACAATAAAGGACTGGTTCTGGGCAGTCACAAGCAGGTCATCTTCAAAAACTCAAGGTCCCCCGCCTCTGCCTCCCCAGATGCTCCTTGTCCTTTCATCTTTCTTTTAAGCCTCTGGCCAGCCAGCATCTTGCAAATATGACTCCTTTCCCATCCTCTGACTGTAAGAGAAACAAGGGTGAGAAATGTTTTCCTGCTCAGCTCCTGAACTAACTACTTTGCCCTTCTGCCACTCCAAGTACTTTACTGCTTTTCATCATGAGCAGCTCCAGGGTCTGCTTCTAAACCAGAACCATGTGGGAATAACATGATTTTTGTCAGTCTGGCTGTTGCTTAGAGTTTTCTTGTTGCCAGCAAGAGAACTGAGCAGTGTGGTACTGCCCAGTTTTATTATTAGATGCTTGATTATCTTGGTAATACAGAAACGTAGGAGAAGTGCTGGACTAATGTATAGACTTGAGACTCAGTGCCTCCATGGTTATTTGGAAAGATGATTTCTCAGTCTAGAGGACTAGAGATCTGGCAGTTTAAGTGGAATATAGTACTTTACAGAAACTAACGATGTAAGCCATCTTGCTTTCTGAATAATCGGCAACAATCGGGCAGCAGATTTTGAAAGCCCTAGCTAATGAGATCCTTTTTGCACCCTGGCATACCAGAGAATTCCACACATTCCAGGCTTTTTCCGAAAGCATCAATGTGTTACCAGTAGCCAATCTTTCTAAAAGCTGTATCATTTCCAGAAGTTGCCTGCTGTATCTTCATTGCTCCACTTTTCCATTCCTGATTTTGCTAAGTGCTAACAGTGATGCAGCTGCTTAGAAGTGTGGGGATCTCCCGTGTTACTCTGCTCTTCAGGGGCCCCTGGATCTCTACAGTGAGCTCCCCTATAGGATTTTCTTCTTTCCTGAAGTGTCAGTACTGAGATAAAAAAGACAGCTCTGAACTGATTCTTTATAATTTTAGTCTCTGCATTAATTTATTCTGTTTGATTGAAGTTGGTTACTGAGAACAGCCTTGTGAGTTTCGCTCTTGCTTTTAGTCTCTTTCCTTGTGCTTTTTAGGTGGTTTTGTTTTGATTTTGTTTGGTTTGGGGTTTTTGCTAGTGTGGCTTTTAACCACACTGATATAATGCTTTTCTGTTTGGCTTTTGAGCACTGCAGGGAAATGTTTAATCCATTATAAGGTTTTCATGTGTTTTCTGCCACGATCCTACCATTTTTACAAAACATATATTGGACCCAAAGCACATCAGATAATGCACCTCCTCCTCCTTGACTTAATGTGCTGAAGTCTCAATTGCTGTTGAAATGGAATCAAGAAACTGTCATGCTTCCATCTCAGAATTCAGTCCCATCGTAAGGCCATCCCAGGCTTAGGGTCGTTGAGCATACTTGCAGAGGTCTTCAGGGAGGTACATAAGACCTTAAGAGTAGATGCATCTTGAAAGAAAAAAACCCCTCCAAGTTGTTGCACTTTATCTCAGCTTCTCAAGATCCTTGAGATTTAAAGTGCAATTTTCATTGTATGGATTTTCTGTGGTACTGAGGCACATCTGTAGGTCTCCATGGGTTGGATACATTTATGCAAAAATATCTCAGATACTGCTGGAGACAAACTAGAAGAGATTCCTACATTCCGTTAACTTTGTATTGTAGCCCTTTATAGTTAATGAGCCTAAGTGTGAGGATAGTTACACTTTTAGAGGTACACATTAATGTAACCTGGGGGACATGAAGCAAGAGGATGTGTTCAGAGCTCCCTTTGTACACTGAAATTATATTAATTGGCAAGTCCTTGTTGGGTGCAGAATAAAACCTCCAAAGAAAAGCAGCTGTACACTGGATGTAGTAATCCATCACCTTCAGCTTTATGTCCTCTACCTGCCTGAATGGAATGACACACCCTCTTCACTTGTCCTTTTGGAAAAGGAGAAAGACTTTGAGCTTTACTTGCCAGGTTTGATTTCTTTGTGTTGTGCTGGT
The DNA here is from genome assembly GCA_013397115.1 of Edolisoma coerulescens. NCBI lineage: Eukaryota > Metazoa > Chordata > Aves > Passeriformes > Campephagidae > Edolisoma > Edolisoma coerulescens. The sequence continues at coordinate 461,643 of VWZW01002309.1, forward strand.
CACTGTGTACTCATTTGTGTCAGAGAACTCATCTCTTTGGTGCACTTGCCTGTAGTTTGCCCATGAATGCAAATAACCCAAGCTGTGGGTGTGGGAAAGTTGGAGAATTTCCTCAGTGCATGGTTTCTTCTAAATGCAGAGGACTGATGGCACATTAGCAGAGTGGAAAGGAGAGGGAGGCCAAAGCATGGGCTTTCCTTCTTACCTTTACTGCTGTCAGAACAACAAAGGGACAGAGGAAGAAAAACCTGCTCACTTAAGGATCCCATCCCCACTTTACTGTAACATTCGCTAGAGCACCATTAGCTAGAGTACTGTCATTTAGGAGAAAAATGCCTTATCTTTGTTTACAGAACAGTGATAGAAGGAACACGACCATTCAGAGGCTTGACTTGAGGTATTTTTTTCTCATGCATTTAGTATGTGATAGAAGGTAATGGGATAGAATTTGTCAGGTGGCTTTGGCAGGGATGTAACTTTTTGAAAGCTGGGGTTGTCACCTTCAGTCACGCTAGCTTGTGGAACGCAGACTATGGTCTCTTTGCAGATAAAAGCCTAGTGTAAAATCCTTTGTCCTGCCAAGGCCAGACACTCAGTGGAAAGGCTCTGAGAGCTCAGTGCTCAGGTGGACTCACTAGACTTTGTCTGGCACAGCCTGGTAACAGATGAAGAGCAGACAGCAGAAGTTTTCCTCCAAAGCCATTCCCTGTTATAAAGATGTAAATCTTCTAGAGTTTTGCTGAATGTCATTTACTTGGCCTTCCATTGGTGTAGCTCAGAATGCCTTTGTCTGTTCTATAGCTCCTTGCTTGTCATTCCCCGAATAGTACTTAAGCTAATGCACCAGGTTTGAATGTTTGGGGATTTTGTTGCTAGATGGAGAGCCTGCCAGTTGAAAAACATGATACCAAAAAGCATTCAGTGCTTGATTTCCACCTCACTGCAGCTACACAGCTGTGTAATATCATAGTAGTTAGTGGAACTTCTTTCTGGCTCGTGCTCAAGAGCCAAGCAGGAGTCTCCAGCGGGTTTGTTAGAAATTCTGCTGGAAATGTTTTAGCTCCTTTAAGACCAGTAACGTCTCCTTTACACAGGAGCAAAACTGCAGAGAAGATAGAACCAGACCCATAAGAGACACAGACTTACTGTGGATCTAGTGGTTTAACAGAAATTATTTCTACAACCCCTTTAAAACTCTGTGCTTCTATTTAAAATCCTTAATAGCGTAATGTGTGTGTTCATACAGAAACATAAGATGAATGTTCCAGTGAAATCAATGGAGTCATTCCTACTTTTGGTTAGTTCCCCTGCTCATACAGGAGAGATACGGTGATTAAGAAATAAACGGACTCTGATAACATACTGAGGGCATGGGGAGGTCATTCACCTGTTGATTCAGATCCATAAGAGACGTTCGTTTTCGTTTATGAACGATGAAGGGCCTGGAGTGTTTCCAAAAACTCTTGCACAGTTCTCAAATGTCCTTGGACTGAGGGAAGGACTTGCAGGAAGGAAATATAAATACCCAATTTAAAGGTGCCGCTCAGCTGCTGTTCTGGATCAGCAGAATCAGGTTTTGTTGGCATTTCTTACATGGGTTTACCTGTTCCGAGGCTTCAGTTCCGAGAATCAGATTAGGCTGGCCTGGCAGAGATGTGCAAAGGTGCAGAAAAAGAATAGGAGACAGTCCTTAGTGATCCCTGCCATGAACTGGTCCCAACCTCTCCTTCTCCATTCAGGCAAAAGCAGGCTTCTCAAGTGTGTCTGTTGAAAGGCAGCACCTGGCTCTTCCTCTCTCCAAACTGGAGAGCAAAGAGATCGGGTGCAGGGGAGTGATGGCTGTTTAAAAAAGCCCCTGATCTGACACACTTCCTTCACACATGTTGTACCTAAATCAAGCAGAGAGCCCCAGGGAACTCTTAATAGCAATGTTACGATGTCCAAAGTGGGGAAAAAAATAGGACCAGCTGATGTGGGTAATACACATATGTGTTTTAGAAGCATTGTTGCAGGGTTGTGTGGTTGCCAGAGTCAGAGAGCTGGGATTTTTCAAAAGCTGCTGTTTCCAATTGCTTGGCATCTCCATGTAATCAGAGGCTGACATCAGACTCTCGATTGGAGCTACTTGAGCTATTAGGCTGTGAAGAGCAGAAACTCTCTGTGTTACCCAGTGTGTATGAGGGGGGAATGTTTTTTTCACTTCCTTTGATGTATTAGCATCAAGAGAGGGAGTCTTCGCTTCATTCCTAATTGCTTCTCGTCTTTGAATTTATATACCAATATGTAAGTAACTGCAAAGGGAGATAGCAGAATTTATAAAAAGTTCAAAAAGGCAGGGCTTAGAGCATGATTAAAATAAAAGATAGCATACAGTGTGTGCTGTTTTTAGCTGAAATATCTCCCTAGAATACTTTCCATTTACATTCTCATTATATCTAACTGCTTCTAATGCACTGCTTAGCTTAACAACTGGCATGTTTTTAGGGTAGATTTTATAGTAGATATACACCCACTGTGTTCTTAACTTGAGACTTTAAATTGCAGTATCTGTATTGGACAATCTTTTCTTATACCTTCTTGGCTGAAGGCAGGAAAAAAGCAATACTGATAGGAACCTAATTAAGCCTGTAGTCTTATACACCAGGAGCTGTGTGCTTGAAATGCTGCTCAGTTCAATGAGTGCTGTGTGGCACTGCCATGTTAAGTCCCAGCAGAGAGTGACATATTTTTTTTTAATAGGATCACTGTAATTCTTACAAAGCCACCATGGTTTTCTCTTTCTTTTCAGCTGCCAAGGCAGTTGGACTTTGAACTACAGCCACTCAGACCGAGTCCCTGAGAAAGTTCGGAGGAGACGTCTTGCAAGTCTGTGCATGTGATTAAGGGGAATGAGCATGGGGCGGTGTGTTTGTGCTACAAATATGCACAGAGTCTTCATGCCTCCGCAGCTTTTCCCCCTGCCTTCTCAAAGCGTTTTTTGTCGTCTTGACAATGTTTGAGCAGACTTTTAAGTTGACCTGACTTTTAAGTTGACAGAGGGTGCATTGGGGAGGAAAAGGTGCTAATCCTTCTTCTTGAAGATGTGTGTATCAGTGGCTACAGAATCGGGTCATTTTTAGGAGTGGAATATGCAAGGTGCTTTGAAAAATTCCAGTGTGTCCAGAAGCTTTGGATTGCTTTAAAGGCAAAACTGGGCTCTCTGTGCATGCTCAATTTTGCCTGTTTTTTTTCCCCAAAAAGCCATTACCAAACATTGTTCTCTTCAGACTGTCCATGATTGCAGAAATCAGATCTTCTGGATGATGAAATTCAAGATAGGCAGCAGTAACTCCCTGTGATGCTCAGAGGCAAACTTTTTAAAGATGTTATACATGTTTCACTGCATCCAGTACTTAGTGAGATATGATAAGGGGCGATTTAATTTTAAGTGAAACAAGAGATTAATTATGATTTAATGCTCACCATGCAAATCAGACTGGGTCCAAAGAATGGATACTATGCAGCTCCATTTTTTCTCAGTGTAAGGTTTATTTACTTGCAGGAGAAAGAGGGCCAGTTCTTGTCATAGGCATGGTCTTCTCTTTGGTGAAGTGGTTTTTGGTGAAGTGTTGTGTACAGGAGAAGAGTCAAGAGATGTATCTTAATTAATTTCTTAGAAAAGAAATCATATATCATGTATTGACCACTGACTTTCACATACCCAGCCTTGACCCTGGAAGCTACATAGCTCTGCAAAGCCCAGATTTTGAATGCAAGCTTTTTTTTTTTCTTGTTTTTGTGGGGGGATGACTTTCTCCTACTTAGTCTGAAACACCTTCTGACTCATTCTGCTGCTTCAGGCTGTGCTAAACACAGCTCCCCTGGCCTTCCTGAACCCCAGCAGTTAAAATCATCACAGAGGCTCCTATCTCAGCACACTGAGGAGATCCCACCTCCCCTCCTGTGTTGACTGTCCCCTGCAACAAGTATTGCTGCAGGAACCTGAGGTCTTGGTCTCTGCAGAAAATTGCCTGAAGCCTTGCACACGCTTAGCATGCCAAAGACAAATCTCCCCCGTAAGTTGGATTATCCTGGCAGCACTGTTTTTAGCCTTGTTCCTTATCAAAACATGTATTAAGGAATAGCGCACACTGTGTGTATTTCAGGGAAGGGGGTGGGTGTGCCTGGGTATCTCACACCAGCCATTCAGAAATTTTATATTTGTTACTCAACTACAGTTTCAACTACATTGCCACAATGTAGAAATCATAAAACAGGCTGCCAGGTAAAGGAGAGGACAGATTATTCCTACTGCATTTGGAGGAAGGTCTTGTTCTTCATTAGAAACTAGAAAATCCACTGCGGAAAGAATCCCATATAAATGTTCCAACCTAATAAAAAAAGTGCTCCATTTGGAGCTCACATTTACTTCAATGTGAAAGTCAGTCTTTGCATGACATAAAAGCTGGAGAAAACCAGGCTTCATTAGTTCCGCTGCTTGCAAAACTGGTTGTTCGTATTCCTCTTTCCCCTCTAGAATTACCGATTATTTCTTTTCAATTTCAATATTGTTTTTTTGAAACTTATGCCTTGAATGACTTTCATTTTGTGCCATCCTATCCTTTACTCCTCTTCTCAGGTGGTTTCATACGGGCTATACTTTTACTTCTGTCTTTAATAGCAAAGGTAACCCCCCCTCATTCCCTTCGTGGTGTGAATGAACAGTATTAATTTTTACAGCTGTGGTTTATTCTCTATTGATTATCTTTAATGTGATGCTGTCTTGTTCAGTTAATAAACTACCTGCTAAGATGTAATTATCCCCCTCCCCCAAACATAACCTGCTTTTAATAGATGTTGTAAATGCACTCATTGTGCCTGGCGCATTAAAAGCACTGGTTTAAGTTCCTGTACTTTCAAATTGCACTCTAGCTGAAGTGTATTTTGTGGCAATCATTACTCTGCTAATAGCTTAAAATAAGCATCACTATTTCATTACTTCAGTAGTATTTTTAGGCCTCCCTTACAGCTGTTACAGACTTTATATACCCTTGGTACCCAGACAGAGGTTGGATAAGCTGTGCTCTGGACAAAACCCTCCTAAGGGAGACTAGGAGACTCACCTGAAGGTTTATCATTAATTGTCTATTGCTGTTAGCTGATGTGACTCGGTGTCCAGATTGAAGTATGACGCAGGGTATTTACCCAGTTTATGCTGTAAATGTTTTTAGGGACCTCCGCCAATACATGCAAAATTTAGAGTGCGATTCTCTCTCAGATCCAACAGTAAAATCATCTGCCTACAGGTACATATGGAAATGAGCACCCGTATTTGAGAGGTGCTGTGTCTGTAAATGAGTGAATGGGTTACAGCTACATTCAGCAGCTACAATGTGACTATTCATTTATGAAATTGTCCAAGTGGAACTTAACACAAATTATTAGTGTAGATTAAAAGGATGTTTCATTTATCTGCTTGTTCCTAAGAACCCAGTAGAATGGCAATTAGTTAAAGAAAGTAAGAAGGAACTGCAAAATATCACAGCTCAGGCTGATTATTTATTTCCTTTCTGAATCCTGTTTGGCTTTAGATCTGTCTTGATAAGCAATATCTTGGACTGTGAGACTAAAAGGTTCTGTCACCATAAAATAAGTAAGTGTGCCCATTTTGTGCACACCTTTTTAAACGACAATCAAAATAGGTTTTCCTCAAAGAGGAAGAAAAACAAGAACAGGTTCTTCCTCAAAATTCTGCGTGTCACTAGAGGAGGAACACCTTTGTGTATACCCACACACACACACGCATATATACACGCAGAAACACATATGTAGATAATGGAAGAAGACCAGTGGAAAGATTGGACAACATAACATTGGTCACTGAGATTAGAAAAGCTTGATAAATGGTAGAAGAAATTTACAGCCACATTAGCAGCAAACTCCACAAATGGGAGAAAATATTAAGTACTCCAGCTCTCATTACAGAGGTAAAAATTGAAGGTAATTGATGTATCTTGTTTTTTCCTTGTTTTGACTTTGTATCTTCATTCAGAAGCATCTCTGGTTGAGTTCACTTCCTTCCCATCCCCTCCCTCTCACAATGGAAGATTAGTTTGGACTCAGAGATTGTGATGGTATTGATGGAAACTCTTCTACTGGATATAATGGGTGATCAGAAGTGAGGTACATCTTGCTTAGGGATGTGGGAATTCTGCTGTTTTGTACTTGCATACTTGCAAGAGTAAAGACTTTGCTTTTGAATGAACTGCCCCTGCTATATTACAGCAAGGGTTGAAAAATAAAACTGAAATGTAGAAAAACCAAGTTAATGAAATTAAATCTTCCAGAAAAACAGATGGGTAAGTGAAAGGTAAAGTGCTGCAAGTCTACAGTGTCATTTGCAGATGCACTGAAGGCATGTGTTGTATTTATTTTTGCAAAGAGATATCTCCTGTGCCTTTGTTCCCTTTTGAGACAGTTCAACCTTGGGCTTGTTAAATGTGTCTCTACAGAAGTTGGCACATACTGACCTTGTTTGCTGCAGTCTGCTCTTCTGTAGCTTCTTGATTCTAGTGGCATGAGCCAGATGGACAGAGCCCTAGAGCTAAGTGCTGGATAGCATAATTAAGTGCTCTGGTATTGAAGGCTGGAGCTGACTGAGACAAACTTTGGCTGATACTACAATATTTCTTTGTCCAAGTTGCATCTCCAGTATCAAAGAAATTCTTGGTTTTTTCTTTCAGATCATATTCCTTGGGTATGAGGATGCTAAATTATATACCAATAATATTTTCATTGACATAATGCAGAGTTCTCTCTACTGCTTTGTGTCCTGACTGCACTATGGGAATATTTTACAGATTTGTAGAGCTTGTGGAAGCTCACCTAGATTTTCCTTTCATATCTGTACCGCCTTTTCTCTGCTGTGTTTTGGAGTCATGGTGGTCAGTTGTGAGTATCATGTGAATCCTGCTCCCTGGAAGCCCCATGCCAGTGTGGTCCTGTCCAAGCACGTTGTGGACACTGGAATGTGGTTTATGAGGAAACACAGCAGGTAGCTTTTAGGTGGACTCAGCTGCTGTCTGTCAATGGCTGATGGGTGTGTAGAGCAGACTCAGACCCATCCAGGTGCTGAACTCCTCCTGAGTGAGCTCAGGATGTTTAGTTTCGCAGGCTGGAACTGAGGAGGAGGACCCAGCGGCTAAAATACTATTGCTTAGGAGACCTGGATTCATCCACTGACTTTTTGTGAGAACTTCCAGGGAAGGTTGTTAGTGGCATTCAGATCACCAAGTTTTAGCACTCTAAACTTTGGGGCATCCATCCTGTTCAAAGATGAGCCTGTCTTTCACTCTTGAGCAGAGAAAGTTTCTGGTTCACATGAGTCCCTTAAGTTCTGTGGATGTCACGGTATGAAGTGGGTACTGCCACAGGCTTTTTGGCACTCAGTCCTCAGGTCTGTGGCAGTGACAACACATCCTCCCTCTCAGAGGAGTTACCACACCAGCAGTGAGAGCGAGTTGTGGGGTGATAGATCCACGACATGCAGACCTATTTTGTAAATGACAGGCAATCGACAAGGCTGAGACCATTCCACATCAGGAGTGCTTCTGTCCCTCCTGGGCACATGCTTTCAGGTGCCCTATGAAGGCAGTATCCCCAGGTGGGATTCTCCAGTCTTACTTTTCAGCAAGCAGGGGTCCTTGCAGGCTGGAACTGAGGAGATCTGCAGGCCTTACTCTGTGAGGACTAACCTTGGGTTGGGCTGAGTTTACAATTGCCAGTCTTTCTTTTGAGGCCTGGCTCATAGAGGAGATTGAGCTTTCTTACATCACAGACAGTGTGTCCCAGTTAATTACAGTCATGTAAAGATGAGGTTTTACCTTGGGACTTGGTTTAATTAAAAAACGGTGCTGGTAAGTTTATTAAACATCTATGTTCTATCTGGGTGCCAAGTACTAATGCTGGTTTTTGTCAGGTGCTCTCCCAGCTTCAGTCAGAAAGGGCCACCTGAACCTGACCTCTGCACTAATGAAAGGGGAGGGAGGACAGACTGTCATTCTCTATCCAGCCAAGTTTGAGCCTGGCAGCTCATTTTTCACAGCTTGGGCTTGTGTCTGGGCTTTGGGGAAAGGTTTTTGCAGGTAGTAGTGTCAGAGCAAAAGTTGCAGTGCAGAACCTAATGCATTCCCTGTGTAGTGGAAAAATCATGATCACGCATGTGAAAAGTGGACTTAGAGGAACTTTGTGTGGGTGGTCTTGTTTTGACTCTTTCTGTCCCCCTCCCTTTCCCTTCCCGCTCACGTATGCTGAAGTCTGTCATCTATTTAACTTGAGCTTTTCTAATAATCCTAGATAATATACAACAAAAACAATAACAAGGTGCCTGGATATACAATCCCTCTGAACTGCAGAAGCCACAAGATCTCCTAGACATGCTTTTTGTTAGTACTGGCTTGTGAGAGACCTAGCACTCCATGATGCCCATCTGTTAGCAGCATGTTTAAATGTGATTAACGTGAAAGTTGCAAGAATTGCAATAGCTTTTGCTAGTCTACAAGAGAATCTGTCACTGTTAATCTCTTGCAGTATTAAAAGCTTAATATAGTAAATCTAATGTTATGGAAAGCTGTAGCTTTGCTTTTGTTACCATCACCTTAGTGTATTATTAAACTCCTATTAGCTTTTCCTCCGTAGTTCACAAGCATAGAGGGAGTGTAGATATCATGCACAGGCAGAAGAATATTTAAATGATCGTTTAAGTCTGAAGTCTCTCAAGAAAGAGATGCTCCAGCATAAAAGGGTTTTAGGGAACATTAGGTTTGATTGGTATTCCTGAAGGCATGTGGACAGAGCAGGATGTATTAGGAGTCAGCCCTTTCCCAAAATGCTGGTGGAGGCTGGGAAAGTCACAAGCAGTGTCCTGATGTGGTCGTTCTTTGCTGTGCCTTGGTAGACATCAGAAATAATTTTGATTTACCTACCCATGGCAGTAGACCTACCTCGTTAGTAGTTTAATCAGAACTGCTGCATCTTTAACAGAGATGATGGGCAGGATAAGCAGTGTTATGGCACAAGCAGGGACTGTCTCCTGGCAGGCTGACACTTCAGGAAGCAAATAGGGGAGGACCCAGGGAAGGAAAATTACTTGCTTCATATAGCTGCTTGTGTTGGAAAGGATCAAAGAAACCATAATGAGTCAGTATCTTTCTTTTTCTTTAAAGGAAATTTCAGAAGAGTGACTCAATTAAATAGTTTACTCAAGATCTGCAGGTGGCTTGTAAGTGTAATCAGATCCCCCTTACCTTTTAAACCCAGATCTATAGCTTTGTTCATTTTAGTGGAGGTGGAGATCTCCATTCTTCGATTTACAGTGGCAGTTTGGTAGAGGAGAGGGCTTGTTATAAAACTTCTTGGTTTATGGCATGATTACAAGGTGCTTTTGTTTCCAGCAGGGACAGCAATAGTTCTTTGGTCAAGACATTTCAAAACTGCTTGCAGTCTGTTCTTGTAAGATCATCGGGCACTGTAGGACAAATTGAGACCTGCCTTTCAGTGAAACACCCCCTCGCTCCATCATGCACAGCATCTTCACAGCTGCCAAGCACCTTGTCCACTTCCACTCACTGCAAAAAGTCAAAATCAGATCAGACAGAAGAGTGCTGTCAAAGGGGTAGTTACAGAATATGTATAGTTGCAGAAATCGGACTGGACTCTGGGATTTTCTGGTTCTTCCGTGTGCCCCTCTATAATCCAGTCTTTGAAGCATTTAAGAGCTTGAGGTGCCATGATTAAAAGCTTCAAGGACCATGCTTTTTACCCTCTCAAAGGACAGGCATCAAGCCCACTGCTCCGAGCCATTAGGAAGACTTGCAGGGAAGATATTCTGTCAGTCAGACCGAGTGCAGTAAAGGGGCTTTCTCCCTTTTGTGGTAACACATTGTTGAGGTGAAACTATTCATTTTTTGTTCCTGAGTGCTGCTGTGGCACACCCTGCACCTGTGAGTCTCACTATTGCTCTGCTCTTTGTCCTGTGAATTGAAGAGTGATGCCCATTATCCTCTATCCATTCTCGACAGGAGAGTCATGTGCCAAAGGCTGCAAGTAGTGGGCTGAAGTGAAGGTCATGCAGCATGTTATCAAATCAGGAGACTTCTTTGCTCTGCCCCCTCCCCTCGGCTCTTTGGCAGTTAGAGACTGTTAGCTCACACTGTGAGAAATTCCAAGAGCTTCTAGGATGGTACTCCAAAGCCTTGCAAAGCTGTGCGTGATAGTGTAAAATCTGTTTACAAGACTCCTCATGGATCAGCTCCTTCCTGTACTCATGGTTGCAGGGATATCCCTGGAAAAGGGCATTTTTTTTCTCATGATTTGAAAGAGTATTGGAGACAGGGAGTTAGGGGAAGAAGGATTCAGCTGCACCTTGAATGGCTTGCTTTTGCCTTATGCTTTTAGTTCACTTTTTAGCTGTTAAAATGTGGAGGAAAGCGGATTCAGTAATCAACTGTGTATGTGTTTGCCTTCAGTGAGTGCCTGCTCAGGCAAGGCAAGCATGATTCAGCTACTAGTTAGTGCTGATGTACCAGAATTGGCAAGCACTGAACAATCCTGCTACTGGATCTGCCCCAGTTGCTTGATGTGCAGCGATGAATGGATGAACATTCACCAATGCTGTTGCACAAACAAATAAGTTAATAAAAAGCAGCTGATTGTGTCATTGTAAGCTGTAGAAACTCCAAAGTAGCACTGAGATTATTTAAAAACAGATGTTCTTATCTGGAAACTCCTAGAAACATACAGCAGTTAGGTTTTTTTAGGGAAAAAAACCGCAACAGGATAGACACAAAACAAACTCTCTACCTTGTTTTTAAATGATTTCACGGTGAGGACTTTTATAAGAGTTTTTCTCTTGAAGCCTTATCCCAGGTCTGAGTTTGACTGCGAATTTAGCTTTGGATTATCTCAGAGATAATTGGAGCTGCACTGGCATTCTCCAGTGAGAGAATTAACTCACGAGGAAAAGCTTTTTTAAGGGGACGCACTGGGAAGAAAACGCTCTGTGAAAACTGGAATTATACAAACCAGCTGTCTGGCTTCATATAAAATTATACTGGCCTTTTGTACCTCCATGTAAGTGGTATTTAACCCTTGCCATCATTACCGCGTACTGCTGAGACAGATGAACTTCTCAGCTGATGGCTGAGCGGGCCGGGAACAAAGCGCAGACGGGCGCGATTGTGAGAGGACGCGGGGCTGTGGCGGGGCCAGCCGTTAGTTCATTATTCAGGCAGACAAAGCTTCCCGCCCTCATGAATCACTTCGGCTTTTTTTGGGTTTTTTTTTTCTGCTTTCCCTCCCTCTCCGAGGGAACTCAGTAAAAAGACCGGGCATACGGAGCAGTCACGGCAAGCTGGATCGTTTCGATTTACGTTTCTCTGCCCTCTGGAGGCAAAAGTTGTCCCATGCTAATGGCCTGAGGTGTGCTGAGGGTGCCCGTTCTGCCCCGCGCTCCCCAGGTGCTGGTGTGGTGCAGGATTGACTCCTCTGCCCATTTCCCAGGGGAGAACATGGTTTTCTTTTCAGCTGTGGAAATATGCCCAGACCACTGGTCCTGGGTGCACACAGACTCATTTTTAACTGCTTCCACAGCTTAAGGAGGACCCTGTAGCTATGGCCAGTGGCAGGAGACTTAGATTAATGTCCCCTTTTTATCAGCTGATAAGAAAAGCTGTGGAGTGGTGTCCATGCACATCCCCTTCAGTAGCTGTGAAAATATCTGAGGATGACAGCCACTTTGGGAAGTTATATTGAGCCTTGCTGCTGCTGGAGAGGAAATGAAGTGCTTCTATGAGGTGTTCCAGGGCCATGGGAACAAACGGCAATGTTCGTGTTCTGCTGTAACGGTGGAGGGAGCAGTGCAGGGTCCCTCCCATCCCAGGCATGGCCTGCTGCAGGCTGAGGTAGCATGGAGAGAGGGCTCAGGAGAGGAAAAGAATATTCTTTCTACCATGGCCCTAATGGCAATCCTCAAATACTCAGCAAAATAGTTTTGATCAGAAAATCAGGGCTGCTACCAGATGGTTCAAGCAAAGTGTAAGAAGTGCTGTAGTAAAAAGTAGTAACAACTGCCCACACACGAAGCTTTATCCTAGAGAAGGAAGGCTTGGCTTTGACAGGTCCTTTGAAGCATGAGCTTCTTATGTGTTGTTTTTTCACTCTGTATGTTGTCATTGCACATGCTACTATTAACTGAACTGGGTGTGTGGGTTTGGTTTTTTTTAATTCTTCCTAAATTCTTGGCCTCAGTGGTGAAACATGGCCAGCAGCTCTGCTGGTTACCTGTGTATTGCCTGGGAGCTCTCTGGAATTAGTTTAATTTCTCTGAATACCCACTTGTTCTTGCATTACAAAGCTGGATAATTAAAGAATCCCAGAATTCTCTCTGTACTATTCATTCCTTTGTGTACCTCTTTCTTGTGCCCTTATATCTAAATTAAATACATTAGACCTCTCCAGTGTCTTTCCATCTGCAGATCTTTTCATGCCACTAGTTATTTTTATAAGCTGCTTCTGGAGCTCTTTTATTTCTCAGTGTCATTCACAACTCAAAGGAGGCTGCAGACAGCAGTATCCTTATGAGTGTGTTCTGGGAGCTCCTTTCTCCTCAGTTTCTCTCTCCATCCTCCCCATTTTTCCAGGCTCAGTGCTGTAGCCTTCCCTCACTAAAACCGATGACTTCAGCCATTGTAAGTGAAGAATACAGAATCCTTCATTTATGTGTATTAATCTGATAAGTGACTAAAGCTACAGGCCTAAGCATCTTGGTGAGCTGCCATATCATTTGCTAATCATTAACACAGTTGAAAGACTTTTTTCTTTATTAAAAAACAAAGCATAGTCTTTAAAGAGCAGTATTTTGCAAGAAGAGAAAGCTGTGCTTGTTTTGAAAGGAAGATTTATTGGGATGATATAATCCGACTTGTGCTATCTCCTCACCTGTTTTTCCTCAGGGAGACCATCAATCTTTATTAACATTTCTAAATCAAAAGATAAAAATGATAGACAAATTCCAGAATGGGATGAAAATGCTAACAAGAGCTGAAAGAGAAATCCCTTCCTTTTAATACCTGCTGAAATTGAATTCAAAGAGGATCTAGTTCACTATAGATGTGTGTGATCTGAGAGCAGTTTTGTGGCTTCAGTCCTTTGTAACACGAGATCGGACAGAAAGAACAGTGGTGCATGGGTCCCATCTGGAAGGATTTATCATCTGAACTCTTAATGCTGGGCTTGCTTTTTATTTTTCCATCTAATCTTTGTGCACTTACATGCCTCATGTGAAAGAGCTTTGAGTGGGTCCTGGACTTGGCTGGGTCCAGCTTCTCACCTCGCTTTACCATTTCCTTCCTTGAGCTGCCTCTAGCACAGCTGAAGCTTTCTTCATCCTTCAGGCTGTCCCTGCCCCTGGCTCTTGCAGCGCTGCCTCCACCACTGCATTAATACACACAGCTAGATGTTGCCAGGTCTGTCTGGAGATGAATGTTGTGTTGCACTTCCAAAGCTAGCACAGGTTTGGCAGAACTTAATTTTTTAATCCCCTCCTTTGTGCCATGCCTGCATCTGACCTGTGAAAATGCATTCAAAGAAAAATGAGGCTAAGTGCTTGGAGGATGAAGGTCGCAGAGAGAAGTTGTCCCACAACTAGCATTGGAGGGGCATTTGCTGAAGAAGCAGCAGTTAGGCTTGTACTGTTGAAGTTCCCTCTCATTTCAGGAGAACTCTTCAGTACAAGTCACAAACAGATGTTTAGTAGTTCATTTGTGGCTACCTGAGGTCTCTCTTCCCTCTGAACATAATCTCTGATACCTTGCCTGCGCCGGCAGAAAAAAAATTGCTCCATAAATTAGGAGGAAAATTACAGACAAAAACGGTTGTTTTCAGTAGATCATGGAGTGGTGCCTCTTTCAGATAGAAAAGTGGTAAATGAGGCTGATAAAAAGATTGTTTTCAAAATTGTACTTCCCTTTACTTTTGCCACTGTCACAAAAAGTAGTCTTGTGACCCCAGCAAAGGAAAGCATGCAGCTTGTCTGACTGTGGTCTTTAACACTGTTTGAGCGTGGCAATCTTATCTGCAAATTCTAGCATCCACAGATCCATACATGCAGGTTAAGTATCTGTCCATCTATATATTCAAATTGTAATATCTTCAATTATTAGATTTATTCACACATTTTAAATTCGTTTTCAACATTCTTTGCAGCCATTCATAGTTTATTGTATAGGGAAAGAAAGGGCAAAACCCAGGCTTTTTCTTACAGATAAAGGGTACTACTGTGATCCAGTGACTGATTTTGTTTCTTGACTGACTAACCATGAATTAATCCACAGCTCTTCAGCACTGAACTACACTGGGTCAGGGTTAGAACTGTGGGCTATGTTGGAGAATCAGAGCGTTTTCTGATTTGCTTTTCCTTTTTGATCTAGTGCAGTGTATTGCCTGTGTTGAAACTAAACAGAATTAACTTTGTAATCTCTAGTGTACAGCATCAATTTCTTTTTCAAATAAGCTTTGAATAACAAGATATATTTACTGTTGACATTCGGTCAACAAAATATTTTTTTAAATACCTAATAAATAGAAATGTCTGGTAGTACCCATTTTTTAATACAGAAACTAAAGAATGACTGCTCCTAAGGGAAATAAGACACTGTTTGGGAGTCCTGGAACAGCCAACCTGTGTGAGACAGTGCAGCACACCCTGAATTTGTGCTGTGTAACAGAAGTGTTGGCAGAGCAGAACTGCCTTATATAAATGAGGCTGATGGACCTGGGTCACATCTTTCCTATAGAAGCGATTGTTGCTGAATGGTTTGAGAATAATCTCCTTCAAAGTAGTTAGGGAGGTGATTTCTTCCCTGGTTGGCTCTTCCAAACACATCTGTGCATTCATGACCATGCAGAAGGTAATGTTTGGGAGCAAACGAGACAGACATAGTCCTATGGTTTAGGCTTGATGTACTTCCTTTGCCATGTCTTTCTGGAAAAAGCCTTAGCCCTAATTACTGGTTTCTCTGTGAAAGCATACAAGAAATCAGCTGGTTTTAGCAATAGAAATTTTGTCTCAGAGATGTTCACTAATACTGAATTCTGGTCCAACACCAGGGGACAGGGCTTTGTTTGCTTGTGTTTTGTTGGCTTTTTTCCCCCTCTGGAGAGTTGTAATATTCACGTTCTTTGTGTGTGAACATTAATCACATGGTGGCGGGTGAGGGAGGCTTCTTCATGGGTCAGGCTTCGCTGCTGTGGTTCTCTTGCCTGTGCAAAGCTGCTGTGAAATTGGAGGAATTTCTGCTGGCAGTTTGAGAGGTTCTAAGGTGAGGAATGGGGTGAAGCACAGCAACTGGGACTAATCTGTTCTTCTCTAGGCTTTTTGATCTGGAAGGGAATGACCTTCAGTGCATATGGACCGTTGTGAACACACTGAGTAGATATATAAAATGTCTCTGAGGAAAGAAGCTACTTTAAATGAAGTGTTCAAAGGCAAGTAAGAGAAAGAGAATGATATTGGAATAGGCACAGGAGTCTCAGAAAGGACAGGTGCCTTGTTTTAAAAAGGGGATGTATATTTTACAGCAGCAATCTTGGCTGATCTTTTCTTTCCATCAAATCTTAGCAAGTGTTGATTTTTACACAGCACTACTTACAGTTTAATTAGGTTCCCATGTTAGTCCCTAGGTCTGAAGGGAAATGGAAGAGGTATTCAGAATTCCAAAGGATATGATTAGAAATTGGACTGGTCTGAGCAGGTAACAAAATCTGCCTTTTCCTCTTTGTCTCTCTCAGGAGTGCAGTGGCTGGTGGGGGGAAATTTACTTCTCATGATTGGGTGACCTGATTTTGTCTCCCACTTGCACAACACAGCCTCTTGTAAGAAAACGACTAGTCTTAAATTCATACATAATTGCACAGCAGGGAGACTGAGTTTAAAAATGCAGATTTCTGTGTATTAAGGAGCAGAAATCTATTTTGAACCCTTGAACTTCC
Organism: Edolisoma coerulescens; assembly: GCA_013397115.1. Classification (NCBI taxonomy): domain Eukaryota; kingdom Metazoa; phylum Chordata; class Aves; order Passeriformes; family Campephagidae; genus Edolisoma; species Edolisoma coerulescens. The sequence goes on from VWZW01002309.1 coordinate 477,669, forward strand.
TTTGTTGTTTAAATGGCCACCTACAGAACCCGTTTGCAGAGAGCCGATGAAACACAGTAGCTTCTTTTATATGGAAGAGTATCTTCCCCCACCCTTCTCCTTCTCCCCTCCTTCCTGACATGAATGTAATTCTCTATCCTTGTAACAGAGGACACTAATTATGGAACTTAGGGCCAATGTATGTCTAGGCTATACAGTAGCAGTAAATGAGGGTATATTCTGCTAATCAGTGGTACTAAGCTTGGGAACAGTGTCATCTTTCTTTTCTTGAGAAAATGAGCTACTTGCTTCATTTTACATGTTTTCTTATTGAATAGGAGCTCAGTTAGTAGGTACAAGCCTCCTCCTATCTGTATAAAAGGGGCTAATGTTTATATCTTTGTCCTCACATGTTCAAAATCATGTTCTCCTGCCATAATTTGGCAACTTAAGAAAGCATCAAATACCTACACCCTACTGTTGCTGTCCTCTATAATTAAGTGCTATAAAGGTAAATTCGTGTTGTGAGTATGATTTTATAGAGCTTGTGCTTGTACTTTATCATACTTGCCAAAGCCTTAATGTAAAGGGCAATGTCTGACAAACGTGCTGTGACTAACTCATGTGAGTATCAGCAAGAAAATTAAAACAGTGTGGGATACTTTGTTTTATATAAATGACTTCCTAAACATTCAGCTCTACAATTTTGCATTTCTCATGTCAAGAACAAATCAAAAAACTTAAGCTCAAACAAATCACCTTAACTGTAAGCGTGTGGAAAAACAAATTTTGTAGAATGGATGATTTGAAGATAAAAAGGCTTTAGTCCTTGTAGACCTGGGTTAGTATATACCTATGCTGCAAAATTACATTCTTTTACTTCACTTAAGCTAAGGTAAAATAAAGAAAAATACTACATTGGGAGGATTAACTACTTCACAGTTGTGTTCTTGTCCCTATGTTGATGTAGAACTGGATAAAGTGGTGTTCTAGCCCTCCTGGGGATCTCTTTTAAGTGTGACCTGTCCTTTGAAACATTTTGGGAGATACTGCAGGGAGAAAGTGTCTGTCCTGTCTTGGCATGGAGGCAGAAGTGATGTTAGTGATGTTATCATGGCAACTTGCTGCGGTATGCAGCTAGGAATTGATTGTCTAGAGCCTGAATGGCCTGAACTCCTTTATGAGACCTATGTCCCATGGCAGAATAGCCACCAACTAGCAGTCACCAGGGCATGTGGATTTCTCATTCTGATGACAGGAGACACGTGGGAGGGCCTTTCAGAAGGAGGTGTTTGCCCTCAAAGGGTAACTTTGTTTGGGAGATTGTTAGGCTGCATGCATCGATGATGGGGGAGGGAGGATAACGTCTGCAAATTTTGATAGGGGAGGGAGGCTGATGTCTGGTTTTGGAATATGGTTACAAGCGTGGGGAGTGGGGCGGCATCCTTGTGCAGGCCCAAAGTCAGGCTAGGACCATTTTTTTTCTTTTGCAAGGAGACACAATTTCGTGCTCAAAACACTGAAGCATTAAGAGAGATTGCTTTGCAGGAAAAAGCAAAGTGTGTAATTGTGCTGCTTGCCTCATCTCTGTGGAAATTAGTTTGATTGTTTTCAGACCCTTTGTCACTGCATGACATGAGGAAAGGGTGGATGGCCTAGGAGTAGATTGTGGCCTATGGAAGATGAGAGTAGTGAAACAGTGAAGCTGAGAGTACTCTATAAGGTCTTTGTTGCCTTTAAGTGTAAACTGTGCGTGAGAGAAATGCATTGTGCCAAGCACACTTTGCTAAGTGTGCAAATGAAGCTAAGGCGTTCTGTTCTTATCTTGTTACAACTTTATTCCTGAATGCAATTAACAGCTATTTTATTAATCTTATTCATTTTGTGCGTAGGCTGTACTGTTCCAGAGATGCTATTAGTAGCTGTTTGGAAAAACACTGATGGAAGAGCATCTTGTAAAATGGTAGATGAACTGTTGGTCCTAGTTCAAGGCTTGCTGACACTCTGGACAGTGTTGACAACTTCTGGGATTTTATTGACCGTCTTGGACTGCCAAAAACTAGAGTCATGTGCTCATTTGAGCATTAGCTCTCCGAGTTTAAAAAGAAACAAGTTAATAGCTAGTCTGGCTGTAAACATTGGTATTTTGAACTCTAGAGGTTCACAGCTGTAAAGGTAAATGAAGAGCACTAAACTACCATTTATAAACCAACCCACAGAGCCCTGGTACTTCTGCCTGGATGTTATGTATGCAGACTGTTTTAGGAGCCAATGGCATTTGACTACTGATGTCTGAATACTTGAACTTGGCAATAATGGACAGAGATTGGCATATGAGCTCCCTTTTAAGGTGATTTTACTTGGAACTGATCTAAGCATCTTAAAATAAATCCAAAACACAAATAAATGGTGGCTTGTCTGTCTAGAGGACTTCCTGATAGGCATATTTCTATGTTGTCTGTAGGTGCAATAAGAGGCAATTTTCCATCCTACTTAAAGGAACTTTACTGCTGCATTTACTAAATACTTCCGTAGGGCTTTTTCCCCTCCAGTTTTTACAGAGGAGGTCTTGGTAGATTTTGTGGTTTAATCTGGAAGTGGTAGTTTTACCTGGCAGTGATAGTACATTCTATTTTTGCAAAGAAAGTTTAAAATTATAGAAGAATAACAGTTAAAATTGGTTGACTTGAGCTACTTTTCTTTCAAAATTGGCCAATGCATATGACAGTGCTTAGATCTTTTTCTCTTGGTATTCCTCTTGTTAACTCATTTCTTAATTACAGGAATCTGCATAAATGCTAAGGAGCAGCCATATTTTAATTTTTTTTTTCTCTAGAACACTCTTCTTTAATGCTTGTAATCTCTTAAGCTGCTGAATAGACTTACTTAAAACCTGTCTTCATTTTATGATTCAGAGGCTGCATATTCTATAATCAGCATTTCATATTATGCATTCCATCTATCTGGAAATAATGTGATAAAGGAAGTGAGGAATACTGTCTGGTTTTGATAGCTGTAAGTTTACTTCTAGAAAACACAACTCAGTGCTTATGTCTCCATCTGGATGTATTTTAATAAGAGAGTTGGAACAACACCACCATCAATACCATCATCCATGTACAGACTGAGTGGAACAGCCAGTGCCTTAAGGATTAGACCTGTAAATAGATATGTTTGGTTATGTCCTTAAATCTGTCTGTTTTTCTATTTCTTTTGATCTAATGAATCTTAAGGCTTCTGATCTTGGCTTCAGGCTCTAAAATACAAAGGCTTTCAGCACAGCAATTGATAGTAGAAGGACAATAATCGTTTTGGATTCACTTGGAGCCGTCTCCTTCTTAGCATTAATACCATTAATTTTATTCTAATTTTGTGACATGTGCTGTCTTTTTTTTTGTCTCCTGCAGAACTGCAGTTATTGAAACAAAGTCAGTTTGCTCTCCCATCTCAAGGCTAGGCTATGTCTTCCCTCGTTGAACTGGGATTTCTGTGATTTTAGTCATCCTGTTCAACCTCCTAGTTCAACTCCACTATGGCAGGCCCTTTCTCCAAGCATTGCTGGCCATGCCTTCCCATGCATATCACATCTCATGATGGAAATTCCTCACTTGGTGGGGTTTGCTCATAATGGCAGAGACTTAAGTGTTGTTGAGTCTGACTTGAAGGCCATCAAAAGCAGTATCAGGAAGCCTGCTGATTTCAAGAGGCACAGGATCAGGATGGCAGTGGAAAGGGAAGAGGTGAGAAGATGGGAGGAGAGAAAAGGGACCTGGTGCAGAATCAGGAAAATAGTGTTACTCCTAAGTGGTCAGCATGTCTGTTCTATTTTCCACCCCTTTGAGAGGATGGATTCCTGGCTGTTCACATAGCATGGGATGTGTGGGTTTATCTGCCATTAGATATGCTCCATGGCTCTTTCCAGTGCCCGCTTTTTTCACTTTCATTGCCATATGCACTTGAAAAGCAGTTAATGATTTTAAAAATTATCTACTCCTATGTGTCAGGGGTGCATTGGAATGTAAGCAATATTTTCTCAGCACTTAAATTTATTTCCACGATTGCCACTTTCGTTGGCAATTTAAAGTTTTTGTACCCCTGTGTCATCAGGAGAGCCCTTTCACTGGTAGTCAGGGGGACACCTGAGGTTACTTTGGGATATGACTGCGTTGTTTATCTTGGCTCAGGGGAGTCTCTGTGCTGGCCCCCATCTCCCCTTTCAGCATGTTCAGGAGCACGGTCTTAGCACTGTTAAAATTTGGGGTTAGTTTTAGCAGGCCCTGCAAACAGGAAAGGCACTATGCTGGTTCTTGCTCCAAAAGCAGGGGCTCTGGGTTGGGGTTTTGTGTGTTTTTTTATTCTCTCCCAAACTGCTAACTGGGATTGTTTATATTTTACAATATTATTACTCCTGTTATGAGCTGCCTAAGGCAGCCACATCAAAGTACTGCAGAGCGTGCATGGTGCCAGCTCGAATAATAGCAACAAATGCCAGTCTCCCAAACCTTGGTTTGATTTTATTGTTCCAGTAGGAAATGAGTTGGTGTGATCCCTCCGTCTGTGAGAGTCTTTGACTAGAGATCATTGTTCTGGCACTCAAATCCCTATTTTAATTAAAAAAGAAGGAAATACTTTGAGCTGATACTTAGATAAAAGCTGCAAATGATATTTATCACTCTCTGAAGGAGTTTTGTTTTCTTTCAATTTAAGACTTCACAGCAAAATCCCCCATTTGATTCAATTTTTAATTTTTTTGGTGTCTCACATTCTCTCTGAGGTGGCTGAAGCAATGGCACTGTTGTCCCAGCTCCCACCAGGCACCCCATATGATGTCCTGGCCATGTGAGTTTTGCCATTGATTTCAGTGGGGATGCCCTCTTGGCCATTGTCTGCACAGCAAGGACTAACACATGGGCCCACAAGGGCTGCTGTGACTTTTGGCTGACATGGGTCTCTGCTACCTGGCTTTGGGTATGGTGAGGATAGAGCTGCCCAGTGAGGTCATCTTCTCTGTCCTGAGGCTCTGGCAGCCACCTCAAGCCTCAGGGCTGGGAGGAAAGGTTTCAGTACACACTGTCTCAGCTTATGTATCTGAACTGAAGCCGTTTGTTCCGTGCTTAAAATGGCAGGAAGTATCACATTGAGGTCCTGACCATATGTAAGCACACTGATTTTTGTAGTGTGGATTCTGAAGTGAAAAATTGACTTAATTCTGAATGGAGACTGTTTGCGTTTCAGCCTGTTGCCATCGTTGTCCAAAGAATGATTTAAAAAGGGGCTGCAATTTGTGCCCTTCCCTTCCCTTCCCTTCCCTTCCCTTCCCTTCCCTTCCCTTCCCATATTTTTTTTCTAATTTTTCCTTTTGGAAAGATGGTGTGGGTTGTCCTATATCTTAGTGTCTGGCAGCAGCCTTTAAAATGTGCTTAAATGGAAAGGATTAACTTACACCACAGTCTTTAATACCTTCCTTCCAGAAATCCAGCCAGTTCCTAGCAGGAATCTGACTCAGCACTAGTAGTCCCAAGACAGGACAAGTTGAAAGCATGTTAAAGTTGTTCATTTGGTTGCTCATTTTTAGAAACCTGTGTTTCCATGGGGCAAAATGGATAATATTCGCAAACGTGCCATTTTTGTAACAGTGCTGAGGTGCAAGTCCATCACAACTGACTTGCGAGCTCCTTGTATTTAAGTTTCAGGTGTCTGACTTTCAAAGCATGGCCCATCTGCAGTCCCTGTTAGTGGTAACCTGTTAGTGATAAACGGCTCACACAGACCTTCTTGACTGGTTTCATTGTGTTCTGCCAACTGTGCCATCCTGCTTCAAAACTTGGGAAGTGTGGATGTTCAGCAAGGGTAAGCTTGAAAAAATATCATTCTCACATAGATAAGAAAGCCGTCAAGCCTCAGCTTCTGTGGACTTTCAGAATAATCTTTCTGGCCAGACCATTAGAAGTAATCAAGAAGCTGAATGCTTTAAAAAAACTATTTAAAGACAATCTAGCTACTTGCTAGGAGCTTTAGCTATGTTGGTAAGAAGGGATGTTTACCACTTTGTCTCATGCGATCCTGTAAAAGAGAATGCTTGGCAAACTTCTTTGTATTGTAAAATCTTGCATAATTTTATTCTTTTTTGTAACTTGCACGAGATTAAGGAAGGGAGAGGAGTTTGTTTCAGGGCAGAGGAGAAAATTAAAGACACTAGGTAGGGTTTTCCTCATTTGTATCAGCACAGTGATTTCACAAAGAACATGGAGAGATGTAGTAAGTGGAGAAAAAAAATTGGACAATTAGAATGGAAATTTTGTTACTAAAAACTCCAAAATTTTTGTTCAGTCCTTTAAAAACCTGAGACATGAAAAACAGAAAACAGTAATGTTTTCTAAATGTTTGCATCGTGATGTAAATATTTTTCATAGCATAAAAAGTCACAAGTCTGTTAAAAAATGCATCCGGAAAGTGAATTCTTAATTTTTATGCTATTTTCTTGTAAAATAATGCTTAAAAAAAAAGAGGTGGAAATGTTGAAATAAAGCCACATGAAGTTTACTCTATTAGGCTGCTGACCAGAAGCCTGGATTGCTGTAGTTTGTCACCAAGGAAACCAGAAGAGTTGGTTGCTGTAGAGGGCTGGTGGAAACATGAAAACAAATCAGCAAGTGAAAAGTTCAAGGCTATGTGAGGTGAATCCTTGGCCAGCTGGGAAGCGCCTCACCTAAACTTTGGGCCACTAATGAATGGGAGATCTGCTGAGTGCTGATAAATACAGGGGCATCTGCTCTGTTCCAGGAAATTCCAGAGGAAGACATTGCTGGAAACAAGGTGCTCTGGAGAAAAGTCATCGCACGCTCTTTTGGCTCGGTTAACTTTGGCTGGCATTGTTTATTTTTTGGGAGGTGCTGCCACGCCAGATTTGTGTAGAGTGGATGGAGCCAGCTCCTGCACTGTCTCACCCATGTAATACAGTGTCCTGTAACCTAAAAGCCCAGTCAAAGGAGTGAAATAAGGCTGCTGAGCTGCACAGAAGGTTGGTCTGACCTAGTAAGGGTCTTGCATTCCTTGGTTCACACAAGCAGTTAGTAGGGCAGAAGATGGTGTGGCTTGTGCAACGAATCACACATAATCACTTTGACCTTCAGTTTAACAGCTTGTTTTCCCATTTCTTTTGGACTTAAGAAGATCTTGTAGAATATAATTTATGCAAGTATAGTTTACATCAGTTTTACAAGCCTTGCTTCTGAATTTGGCCCAGAATCTATAAACCTTTGGCTTCTAGAAGGTAATGAAACCACAAAAAATGAGCAAGTGGTGTTAATAAAGAATCAATCAGAGCATTGGCTTAGCTATTACAGCTACTAAAATTGCTCAAATAAGGTAAATGCAGAGCTCAGACAGCTTAACACTGTGCCATTGAAGTCAGTTTCACAGCTTTCACTGACTTGTCCCTTAATTTTCAGTAAAGCATATGACAGTATTCCTCAAAACTTGCATGGAACTAATTTTAATTTATCTGGGCTTATGCACTGCCTAGCTGATTGAAAAAGCTGACAGTGTTTCCAGACATTGAAGTCTTATTAGAATAAAGAACAGGCAGTTCTCATTCTGGAGCCTACAGCTCTGTGTGCGCCTGTGTGTGTGGAGTGGGGACACCCACCCAGAGGTCCAGGCCAGGTTTGCAGCTGAAGCGTGCCCATGATTGAGGGAGGAAGGTGACATGGTGTTCTTTCATAACTGTTCTCATCTCTCATTTCTGAGACGTCTTCACATTTGTTTCACTCCAAAGCTGAATAACAAATGACTCTGTCCTTCCTGGTAAAATGTCTTTTCCATTCTTCTGTTTATCCTTTCTTTATGTCTTATTGAGCATTTCCAGAGTTCACTTGCAGTGATGGCCTGGGAGCATGATTAAATCATGATTTACTAAACCCTGCCAAACCTAAAGGAAAATATGTTTAACATTCTCCAGCTGTTCATCCTACATAATCGTTGACTTTTAAAATTTTTTTAAAATATTGAGCTGGTATGCTGCAAAAACACTCCTGGGAAAGCAGCTCACTTGTTTCTATGTCAGCAAGAGGCTCTTTACTCACTGAAAAAGCAGTATCATATTTTTGACACCTTGGTTCTGATGGGTAACAAACACCAGCCAGTAGCTTCCCGAAACACAGAGCACTTCCAGGATGGAACAGTGAACTCAGTCTTACATAACAATTCTCACAACACACACTAAATGAGACTTGTAATGTTGTGATGGTGTGCAGGTACTCTGGCTCCAGGAGCAAAGGAAAGAAAAGGTGGTCAGTAATTGCAACACGTGTAGGTAATTTTGTCATTCCTTAGACGTTAGGAGGTGCTTTCACTGAAGCAAAGCTTTGGATTTCTCTCCTGTTATTTTCCATGATCCTTTTCTATATTTTGAGCCTGTGCTATTAGAAATTGAATTGTGGAAGCTCCAGGTACCTGCTAAAACCCAGGCTTCTGGTTTTTGTACTGAATTATTTGCCGCATTCTTTAGCTCTGTTTGTCTGGCTGGATATCTCCCCACGCATTGAGTGCCAAGTGACTGATTCCTTGCTTTCCTCTTAAAAGTAGCTGTGCCCATCATGAAGACTCTGGGACAAGCAGGCAAATACTGACACTTGTAGCATCCTCCTGTCAGATGGCTTTGCAGGAGACACAAGTTGTGACTCTGTGTACGAGGTGGTCTTGCAAGGTCTTTGCAGAGTTTGGAGCCAGACCCTTCGGGTGCTTGGTGGGAGCAAGTCTTCACTATGTGGTGGAAGGTTTTATGGATTTTCCTCAAGTGACCCCTTCATGAAGTTTTCTCCTGATTCTCCTCCTGAGACTGTTGCTGTCAATAATACTTAAAATCAAACTTGCTTTGGGCCCCTTGTGCCTCTTGACTAAGGTAGCACCGAGTGATGAGGCAGACAGACATTAGAGAGGACTAAGCAGAAGCAGGGACTATTCAAACTAATTTCAAGGATCTTTCTTTGCTGAAAGATTTTTGATAGCCTCTGTCCTATCTTACTCATGTTGAAGTCCTGATAGTTTTCCTTAATGTGTGTTTAATAGAGATATAAACCTTTAAGCCAGCCGCACCTAAGAACAACCTCTGAAGAGACTGTCTGGTTATTTGGGAGTCTACTTTGAAGGAATGGGTCTTATTTTAAAGTTGTATGTTTTAAGCTTGGGAAAGGGCCCTATGTCATCCACATAAGATTTCCAGTTGATCATAAGGTAATTAAAATCTCATTCAAACAAGCTGGAGCCTGTTTACATATACTCAAGTGCAGTATCTATCCAAGTGCTGTGTATAGATTTCATTTTCTTTAATTGCTCATAGTGTGAATGATTAATTTGAGGGGAAAACTCTGCTGGAGTAAAATAAGGATCTGTTTCTTGTCACTGTGTACTGTTTTAATGGGGAATGAAATCTGGGGTTTGAATGACTTGACAGTCAGCAAGACTGTCTTGCTTTTAACAGCTCAAGAATTTCAAACAGAGCAATGAAAAAAGAATATAAACCTGAGCAAGGGATTTGAGCCTCTTGACATCTGATTTTAGTGACACCAAGCACCTCATACAGTGCAACAGCTTTCCTTAGTGTGCAAGTCAGGGGGCTGATGATGCATTTGTTCAATACTGATCATCAGTGCCCCTTTGCATTCACTGATGTGCTTTTGGTGGGGAGGAACATTTTCATTAGATCTGTCTCTGCTGAAGCTGTCTCCTAGCCAGGTGGTGCCAAACCAGAGCGTGCCTATGTAGCTTAGGAGCACAGTGGTGTCTTGTGGCTCTGACAAGCTGACTTCACTGGTGTAGCTGTTGTAGCACCATTGGCTTCAGTGGGACTCGGCTGGAGAGTAAGTGGCCCCTCACTTGGCTGCTCACCACAACCATTGTGACTGCTTCTGCTATTAGAGAATAAATAGATTTTTTTCCTTGGTTACAGTACATGTAGTCTTTAATGTTCTTGCTGATTACCGCTGACCCAAAAAGTCTGCCTAGCATGCCTTTTATATGGAGTATATGTCAGTGAAGCTTAAAGTCTCTTCTCCTCCCCTAGGCTTCCCTCTGCAGTCATGTCTTTCAGACAGCTGAAATGCCATACCTCATTCATTGGGCTTTGTAGGGAAATGTTTGATCTAATCATGTCTGAATATTTTAAATGTTCTCGATAACGGAATGCTAGAAATGTGCTTTAAAAAGGTCTGTATCCCTGAAAAGTATGTGCATATAGTTTTAAGTTCTCCAGTGTCTCCCAGATCTGTGCCTATGAGAGTATTTCCTGTTTCCCATTATAATCATAAAACCCTGTCATAGTGGTCCCTGTGTTTCTAGTGCCTTTTATGGTTTTGTTTGTATTTTTAAATGCAAGTTGCGGCATTTGAAACTTGTGCTGACAAAGACCCTGTCAATGGAACAAACAGTTCCATCATCACTCCTGCAAAGTACACGGACCTGTTGAAATGAGTCCAGAGGAGGACCGCAAAAATGACCAGAGTGCTGGAGCACTTCTCCTATGAAAATGACTTAAGAGAGAAGAGAGAAGAGAAGGGAAGAGAAAAAGAGAAGAAGGCTCTGAGGAGAACTTATAGTATTTTCTAGTACCTAGGAGAGGTCTACAAGAGAGCTGGAGAGGGACTTTTTACAAGGGTATGTTGTGGTAGGACAAAAAGTAGATTTAGATTAGCTATTATGAAAAAAAATATTTACTGTGTGGGTGATGATTTACTGCAACAGGTTGTCCAGAGAATCTGTGGATGCCCCATCCCTGGAAGTGTTGAAGGCCAGAATGGATGAGGCTTTGAGCAACCTGGTCAATAAGAAGGTGTCCCTGCCCCTGGCAGGTGAGTTAAAAGAGGGGGATTCTTTAAGGGTCCCATCTAATCCAAACCATTCTACAATGCTGTGATTCTAAAGTAATTTTCATTAGCTCATGTAATATTATAATATGAAGCATGCTTTGTTTATCTGTCACAGATATGCTCATGCTAAATAAGTCTGGGGACTATTTAGAGGGCAGTTTAAATAAAGCTTCTGGTGCTTTTGTCCCTCTGCACTGAGTTCTGAACTACTAACAACAAAATATGGCCTTTGCTGTGTTAACCAGATGCTTTCATATGATCCATTATTAAACTAGATTTTCCCAGTATAAAATTTCTTATAGCTCGGTAATTCCTGAAGATAAACAGAGTACGAAATCTTAAACTCATGCTGCAACTACACTGCAAAACAGATCCTGTCTGAGATAAAGGTGGGCCTAAGTTGTTCTTGGTGCTTTTCCACAATTTACACATGGAGTGCTTTGGTCTGTGGAAGTCACCTACGTGATGTTATAGCAAAAGTATAGTTCCATCTAGTTCTGTTCTACTGCATGTGCTCTAACAGGTCATGAAGCATCACTGCTGCAAGTGAGCACAGCTGGGTGTTATTTGGGCCTAGTGTGACAGGTTAGGATGCTAACGATGGAAGGGAAGAAGAATACAGTAAGGAAAGAGGATGAAACCTGGGGTGCTGCTTGATGGGAAAAAAAGGGGTAGGTTCAGTGCAGGGATATAAATGGCACGTAAACCTTTAGCTGGAATTGAGCTTCAGCAGAAATTTCATGTGTGCAGGGAGCTGCTGCCCTTCAGGAGGGTAGTACATCAGGAGGCCTTTTGAAATGTTCTTAGTAAGAATTCATGTCCTTGACTCTGTTGAGAAGTGCAGTGATTACAGGGGTGAAAAAAGGGGACTAGCCACACTACACACATCGGTGTCTTGGGGAATCAAGTTACTTGCTTTTTTATTGTTTTTTCTTGAGAGAGGGTGGTGTCAGATCATTATTATCCCCTTGTTGCTCTCTAAACCAGCAGTTTGCCAGAGGAGTATACAGGTTTTTCTCAGAATTGATTTTCAGGGGAAAAAAGCCAAACATTTCCTGTCAATAAAAACCTTCATTCAGAGAGAATTCTTCAAAACCAAAGTTAAATACCTAGATTGGTAAGCTTAAACAAGCCCTCCTCAAATCTCTATACCTACACTTTTCTATATTTGTGTATCCTCTGTTTAAGCAAGTAATATATGTTTTTTGTTAGTTGCAGGACCTCTCTTGAGGGATAATGCCAACCGGTGAAAGGGAGAAAAAACCAGGAAGTTTTTATTAGACCTCAAGCTTCTCATAATGTAGTGGAGAAGAGCCAACTTCACTGGGTCAGCCTGAATCTTAAGCAGTATTGGTGAAAGCTATTGCAGAGCTTGCAGCAATGTGGCAAGATGCCACCATCCCTGTTGAGAGACAGGAGATATGGAATATATTCTGTGCCTGGCTAGTAGCCTGCTCTGGGTGGCAAGCAGGCTGGTTCACTCCTTTCTATCTCAACTTTTCGTGAGTGTTTAGATTATAAAACTCTTAGGGGAGGGGTAGTCTTTTCATAGATATTGGCTAATACCTGGGTCAAAGAGTCTCTGATGTTAGTGAGGAGTTTGGGCACTTAATGGAAATCAAAATAAGTAGGCAGTGAAGGCCATTTAAGCTGCTTATCAATCAAAGAAGCACTTATTTGAATCAATGATATACCCATTCATCTTGCCTGGGCACAGTCATATTTATAGAAATCAGAGCAGAAGAAGCTAAGGATTTTAATAAATAATTGATAGCATGTACTTGCTGTGGCCATGCTCTCAAAGAAAGTGAAGATGGAGGGACAATGCATACAGAATATTTGAAAGAGAGCAGATGAACTCAAGATATAAAATTTCATCCTGTCTTCACATCAGTATCACTACAACACATTTGATGCTTATTTTCCTCAATGCTCAACAAGACTTTGTCCTCAAACTAATAATAACAGGGAAAAAAAGGAACCTGATCTGCCAGTTTCTGGTCAAGGTTATTTATGAGCTTTTTGGCTTGCTACCAGAGGAGTTCTGTATGTTTATCTCTTGAAATAAAAAGAAACACTCACCTGGGATGTTTCCATGTCCTTCCCACCTCTCCTTTCCAATGTGGAAATATTATTTCCAAAAATAGTATGTGTTAGGTCTGTTCCTAGTGACAGTGGGAACCTTTGTATGAGTACTCTGCCCTCTCTTGAGGAACATGGCTGAATGTTACTTGTCTGAGGTGTTCAACAGGTGATGACCCAGATATATATATGTGTATATATATATACACACACACACATGTTCAGATACATACATATACATGTTTCATCTCCTCTCTGCATTGCAGGGAAGACCATAACAGAGATGTAGAGCAATCTCTCTGATGATGCAAAATCATCCTTCTGAAGTAAAGGTAGCTGTGAAATTAAGGTCTGCAGTTTGAAAACAGGGCCAGGAATGGGATCACCAGTGCTGAAGGAGGCTTTGAACTTTTTGTCCAATGCAAAAGTTAAACAAAAGCATCTTTAGATAACCTGTTAAATATTTCTAAATAGAATAAGGATGGAATGTGAATGATGTTCACATGCCCAGCCTTTGCTGGTCAGGGCTTGATAGCCATGGATGTGACACGCTGAGAAAGAGAGACAGAAATGTGTGGGAGGGGAGTCAGAATCATCAAAATGCCCAGAGGGAATCAGAGCTTCTCCAGATGACCTACCCCCCGTGAACCTTAATGCAGTTGAGCTTTAAACTGCCTTGCAGTTTCTCTCTTGAAAAGAAAAAACCACAACCAACCACAAAAGTTACATGAAATCATTTTGAATGATGGTTTCATTATTCAGCTCCAGTGGATAAAATTCCTCTGGGCTTAATTGAAGTGCAGATTTCTACTATATAGAAGTCAAGGCCGTGGCTAGAGTCTTTCCCTTTAGTTGGCCTTAAGAATTATTTCTCTTTGCTAGCTCTCCAGTGTACTCCTCTGAATTACTTCTTTCATTTCTTTCTGGAAGCTCCAGCTCTTGCTGTGGTTGTGTGCAGATTATGGTTGTGTCTGTGCAGATGCCAAACTCTCCTTCACCACACCCGAGTGTGGAGCCACTGTAGACCCTTTGGTACCCGGGTGAGTGCCGGCTCCCCTTGATGTGCACAAGTCCTTGCTTCTCTCTCATTTTAGAATCTTGCAGGGTTGGCCAAGGGGCCAAGGGAAAGCAATCAGGGAGTGTATATGGTCAAGACAGGGGGAGAAGGAGCCAGGCAGAAAGCTGACTGCAGAAAACAACTTGTGATCTCTGGTCAGCTTGCCAGCTCCATTGTGAGTTAGATGAGAGAATGGGAGTCAGTACGAGGTGCTCCAGGGTCTCACCTGAGAATAAAACATCATTTTGATGCTTTTTATACCCTGGAATGGAAGATGATTTGTAGTAATGATGTTCAAGTAGTGGGTGTTTATGCATCCCTTAGCTTTCCATTAAAGGAAGAGGGATTCCTCTTCTCAGCAGTGTTTGGGATCCTTCAGTTAATGTGCTGCCTTTTAATGAGGGAGTATTGGAAAGCACCGTTTGCGAGGACACATCAGAATGCAGCGTGTCCCACAGCTTGTGTGCGTGTAACTGTGTCATGCAATATGCAGAAAATTCAAAGTGCCAGACCAATATAACTAGAGAGTTATACTGCAAAAAGATTTCGCTGCTTTGCGCTGAAGGATGCATGAATGAAACTAATAAATAAGTAAATACATCTGAAGAAGGAGAAGGAGGAGAGGGAAAGTACAGTCCACTGCTTCGTAAACTTCAGTGCCACATTAACCACTTTCTCTCCTATAGCAGACCTGCTATGCTATCACAGCGCTTTAATGTTTAATTCACTTTGATTTGCACTACAGAAATATCAAGTGTTTCTGCAGGCAAACCGAGGCATCTAAGGAGCACTGTTGGGAATAAAGCTCTAGAAAGACCTTCAGAGAAATTAGAGAGGGGGCACTTTATTGGTTTTTCTTCCAGTCCTGCAGTTCTGCTCTGTGGCTTTGTTTTTTCCCCTCCATTCAAATGAGTATGCGGGACAGATTGATTTTAATATCATGTCCTCAATTCTGTGCATGACCCATGGAGGCTGTCTATAGCAAGATTAGAAAAACAAGCAAATGTTTGATTTTGTAAGGGGGAGGGGAAAGGATTCAAAGGCCCTGCTGCTGTTAAAGAACATGACTGCTGCAAAACAGACACACTGAAATCCTCTCCTCAGAAAAAAGGGTTTTGATCAACCCTGTTGTTCCTGCTACCTTCAGACATCCAGATAATGTGCATTTCATAAGGAATCATGACCAAAAATTAACAACCCTTGACACTTTTGTTAATATTCTGTCAAATAGGTGGTCAAATATGAATGAATTGTACTAGAGGGACACTGCAGACCCTCTCCATTGCTTCTTCAGGCAACTGATGAGTCCAGTCCGTTCTGCATTGCTGTGAAGGGTTCAAGTGTTGCCAGATGGAGACACCAGGGAGCTCTGAGCAATTAGGTGTGCTACCCGTGCACTGTACAAATGCTCAGTTCCTCCTGAGGGTATGGTGAGATGAAAGAGGTAAAGGGCCAAAGCTACCTTGGTGTCACCACCTTCCTAAAGGACATGGTGGAGTTTCTGAGCATGCTGTGCCGGATTGAAAAGCGTGTACGAGTATCCTGAAAAGACCATTTTACAACAGTCATTTAGCCCAAGATATGAGTTCTGCAGAAGTCATGCCTGAGAGCTTTGTTCTGTGCTTCACCAAGCTCATTCACCCCACACCCAGCTTTTGGGCCACCACAGTGCAAGGAAACAGCTGAGCACTGAAAGCAGAGGTTGAGGGCCAGCAGCCTTTCATGAGTGTGGATGCACCACAGAGGAGATGAGCCTGCTGGACTTCATATCTGGAGGGGGAGAAGCAATTCCCCTTCAGTAAGGGCTGACACAGTGGGGAGAGAAGGCCCATGATCACCACCTCACCTGGAGACCTCTCTTTGCTTATTTTGGCTGAGGGACACCACAGCAGCACCTCCTGGGGTCCACAGCCCTTGGAACAGCTCCAGGTCTCACATGCATCAGGGGGTGCGATCATTTGAAAACCCTTGTGCCATGCCAACAGAATCAGAAAATCCTAGTGTGGATGAAGGGGAACAAAGCCCCAATAACCATCCACAGAATTATTATAATTCACCCTATTTTTTTTCCAGGCTCTCTCCACAGTTATCGTGGTGATGCCGGCAGACTGCAGAAGTACATGTGCAAATAGCTAAGTTGTAATTTGCAAGTGCAATTAGCTGGTTTTGTGAATGCAATCACAGTAATTGCAGGAGCCTAACTTATGTGCTTCACTGTTTTTCATCTTCAGAGCAAAGACTAATTAAACATTAATAATAACATTAACAGCAAAATTAACATATATATATTTGAGACCATGAATTATTTGCTTTTCTGCAAGTAACATAAGTGTGAGGGACACAAAATGCATGTTGAGCAGAAAAGAAGCTTGCTGCACTTTTTTGGACTCCCCCCATACAGCTGCTTCATCACCATGCTGGTGTCATAGCTGTAGCAGCAGACAGATTTAGGCATGACTGTGTGAGGATTAGGGCTCTTTGTAATGAAATCTAGAGAGTACATGCTATAGGAATGCTATAGGAAGTGATGTGGGAAGCCATCCTCAAGATTCCCACTGCATACAGCACTGCATAAATGCACATAGAGGTTTATGTGAGGAAATACTTCTCTTTCAGGTAGTTTAGTGCCAGGATGATGTTTTTGGCCATGAAATAGTGCAAAGACACTAGGCCAAATCTGGCAGATGTAGGAAGGATTCAAGGGGAAAATAGGTTCTCCGGAGATTTAGGTCATTAGGTAAAAAGGAAATTGAAAGCTGTTCTGAGTGTTGTGGGTGGTATGGAAAAAAAGGCACAGAGCTGAGAGTGGGAGAACACTACAGCTGTAACACCCAAACTCAAATGTCTATTTTTGTTCACAAGAACAGGAAGTTGCTTTTTCATTTCTAATCTTGCCATATGATGGATGCATACAATACAGTGTGAGAACGCTGACTGTTTCTGGATGGCTTTCTGCTCTTCATTTACCTTCACTGCAGCTCTGTCAGTCTGTTGCTGCTTTGAGCGGCACAAGGAATGAAATGTTGGCCAGAAATGACATCTTCTTTTCTTCAGACGAGTTGGGGTGAAATACGTTTCAGTAATTAATAATAATTAATGAAATAATTAATGGATAATGAATTCACTAATAGCACTGGTGGTCTGTTAACCCCTTATCTGAGTTGTGCATAAACCAGCTGTTTATGACAAGCTTTCATCCATGTTTTTTAACCTGGAGATTTAGTTTTCATCTGATTAGTGGCCACCTTTGCAGCCTTCAGGCTCTCTGTCCTCTTTAATTACTCCTTTCTGTTCACAGTCTGTCATTTACTTAGTTTCTGCAAAACAACTTAAAATCAACATCAATGAGGACAGACTCTACCATTTATTGGGAATTTCAAGAGGTACAAATGATCCATAGTTTTTAAAACGGCTGAAGAAAAAAAACCCAATAAAACTCTGAGCTTAAAATGTAAAATGAAGCTGCCGAGGAAAAATAGAGGGACATAGAAATAGAATTCCTTAATACCATGCTATCATGGTTGAAGAAGCCGTCATGACTCAATCACAGGCTGAGATGGCTGCTTTATCAGGCGTGAACCTCCATTTATCCTCCTTTCTGTGAAAGTATATGAAAAATGACTCCTTGTTACTCATAGGCGGGCTGGCGTGCTACTGAGATCAAGCACTTCTGACATATCAAAGCACAGGGGCTATTGCCTGACTTTGGCTTTTATGAGTTGCTGGAAATACTAGTCCAGATCTCATAGCTGAGCAGTTTAGGTCGCTGTTGGGTGCAAAGAAAGCAAAGTAGATCTTGAAGAGAGGGATAGTGCAGTGAAGCAATATTGGGGGACAGGTATCTTATACCTGCTCTTGTGTTTGTGTATCCTGGCAAAAGCCCTGCTTCTGATGATAAGTTCCTTGTAAGAGTGTGTGTCTGGTAGACCTTAGATAAGCCAAGCTAGAGAGCAAAGGGAGAAGGATGAAGTGCTTTGCACTATCTGCAGAAGTAGGTAGGGAGGCAAGTCTTGTACCAGAGGCATCACCTTTGAAAGCCTTTCAAAATCTGGGATTTTGTACTTGTCTTTATGTAGTTAATTGGCAGATGCTTGTTCTCTTACTTGAAGACATAGACTACTAGAGGAAATGGCCCCCACTAATTGAGCTAAAAGAGGATTTTTTCTTCTCTTTGAACAAGTACCAGGGGGAGGTGAAAGCAAAAGCCCCAGGCTGTGGGCAAAACTCAGCTGAGACCTCCACATTTTGGACAGCTGGTTTCTCCCGCAATTACAGACATTTTGATGATGGGTTTAGAGTTCCTATATAAGTAATCCTTATCTCTTGTTTAGTGAATGCTCCAGCTGAGCCAGCAATCTGATATTTGTCAGTAGCTTATGGGAGGTTGAGGGCAAAACAAGAGCAAGGAGGGGGAGCAGCCCTCCACCTCCCCACCCCTTCCTGCAGATAGAAAAGCTGCTGGGAAGGGTAAGGAAGAGAGGGAGCTTGTTTTGACTTTGCCATGTTGTGCAACTTACAGCATTTTGTTATTGTGCATGAGGACGACATGAAAAACTGCTTGAAGTTTTTATAGAGAGAGAACTCAGAGGGATTGTTAATAAGCTAGATCTAGGGACATGGGAGAACAGCAAAACAGACCCTGAATCTGCATTTCTCCTTCCTACGTGACTGCTCTGACTGTCCCTGAAGTCAGAGTTTAGTTCAGCAGCACCTATCTGCATTCTCTGTCTCTAATCAGGCTCATTGCGAGAGGGAGTGCTTCCGAAGAAAAAGGCTGAAACTGTTCAGGAGGTAGAGCAGTGTCTTTGCCAGTGCTCTACCTGGCCATTGGAGGAAAGATGCAGAGGTGAAATGCTTCATGGAAAATAACACAAAGTTAAAACTGAACTTTCATTATTTCATTGAAATAGTATTTTCACCCACAGATACCTCCATTCTCTAGGGCTGATAAGGCCAGCTCTGCATTTCTAAAATGGTGGTTTTAATGCTTGATAATCTGTAATGGCTGCTTATCTACCAGGTGATATTAACTGGGAAAGTTTTTTTCAGCCACTTCTTTAGGTTGACAACCAGTGTTGGGGTTGAGTCACAGGGCTCAGTTTTGAGGCTAGTCCTCTTGAATATCTTTATCAATTATCTGGACGAGGGCATAAAGGGCATCCTCAGTCCGTTTGCAGATGACATCAAGTTGTTTTTTTGTGTTGACCTGCTGGAAGGTAGGGAGGCTCTGCAGAGGGATCTGGATAGGCTGGATTGATGGGTTGAGGCAAATTGTATGAGGTTCAATGAAGGCAAGTGCTGGGTCCTGCACCTGGGTCGTAACAGCCCCATGCAATGCTACAGCCTCGGGGAAAAATGGATGGAAAGCTGCCTGCCAGAAAAGGACCTGGGGATGTTGATTAACAGCAGCTGAACATGAGGCAGGGTGTGCCCAGGTGGCCAAGAAGGCCAGTGGCATCCTGGCCTGTGTTAGCAATGGTGTGGCCAGCAGGACCAGGGCAGCGATTTTCCCCCTGTACTTGGCACTGGTGATGCTGCACCTCAAATCCTGTGTTCAGTTTTCAGCTCCTCACTACAAGAAGGACATTGAAGTACTGGAGAGCATCTGGGGAAGGGCAGTGGAGCTGGTGAAGGGTCTGGAGAACAAGTTTGATGAGGAGCTGAGTCTTATGTGGAGCAGCTGA
Organism: Edolisoma coerulescens; assembly: GCA_013397115.1. NCBI lineage: Eukaryota > Metazoa > Chordata > Aves > Passeriformes > Campephagidae > Edolisoma > Edolisoma coerulescens. Next base: position 497,336 of record VWZW01002309.1, read on the forward strand.
GGGACCTGGGGTTTTTTATCCTGGAGAAAAAAAGGCTCAGGGGAGACCTTATCACTCTCTACAACTACCTGAAATGAGGTTCTAGCCAGGTGGGGGTTGGTGACAAGAGATGGAACAAGAGGAAATGGCCTCAAGTTGTGCCAAGGGAGGTTCAGACTGGACATTAAGAAAAAATTTCATTATGGAAAGGGTTGTCAAGCATTGGAACATGCCCAGGGAAGTGGTTGAGTCACCATCCCTGGAGGTATTTAAAATATGTGTAGTTGTGGTGCTTAGGGACATGGACTAGTGGTGGACTTGGCAGTGCTGGGTTGTCCTGGTTCTGGCCAGGACAGGATTAATTTTTGCAGTAGCCAGGAGGGGGCCTGGCCAGGACTTGGAGGTTATTCTGTGCCACTCTTTTGTACACTTTTGTTACTAATATTCTTGCTGTTACTCTTCATTTTCTTATCTCTTTGTTGTTTCCAGTAAATTGTTATTATCTCAGTTGGTGATATTTACCTTCTTTCCCCTGTGAACCTAGCTATTCAGGAGCCCTACAATAATGATAATGTATTTGAAACAACATTTTTTTTGTAAGTGCAGTACATTACTAATGAATGGTGGGAAATAATCCTGACTGCTTGGGAGGTAGCGTGGATGCCTGGAAAGTCTGCTTTTATAATCCCTTGTGCATCTAACCTCTAAGTACTCTCTTTCAAACTGTTTGCTCCCAGACTAAGATTTGTTATGAACTTGCAAAGGTGCTGGCATTTACCATTTCACATCTCTGGTGGTGAACACAACAGCTTCACCGTTTTGCTCCTCATCTTCTCATCTTACTTATCTTTAACTATTTTTCTCCAAATGTACATTCTTTTTTATCCCTTGGCCCTTTGTGTCCCCCAAATTTGGATGGCAGTCTTGTTGACTACCTTCTTCCCTGAGAACTTCTGCTGGGAGGGTGGAGCTGGGTCTGACACATTGTTGAGTAGCATCCTCTCCGTTACTGCTCACGACAAGTGTGTTTAAAAGAAAGTTGGCACTTTTGGAAAGAAAAGTTGCCTCTACCAATGTGTTGTGACGGAGAGAATTCACTGAGCCCTTCATTTCTTTCTCAGTGGAAGAGAGAGAAGGACTGTGGTACACTGCCTGTGATATTTCAGAGCTGGGCTGAACTTATGACTGAGAGAAGTTTTCAGATTCATTTGTCAGGTTTTGGGGATGACAGGGGTAATCCTGTAAAGGGAGACTTGTCCACCTTTGATGGGTTTTGCTACAACATGCCATCAGTTCATATTACTGTTGACAAATGCTTCCATGTACTCGACCAAATCACGATGGCAGATCACTGCCTGGGCTTGAGTATTCTGGCATTTCCTGCCTGTCTTCTTGGAACTGGGATGAGTTTCTGGCATATTCCCATTCTGAAATCTCATTTACCACTGCCTGGGCGATCTGTTTCTATTTTATTCTTCTACATCCATGCAGGAAAAATCAAGAGAGAGTGTTGTAGGGAGAGGCGTCATCAATCCTGAGGTGGGGGGAAGGTCAGCTACAAATGCAATTGGGACATATATTTTTCTATCACAGTGTAGCAGAGAGCTGAAAATGAAACTAAGGGGAAGAGTTACCTTGTAGTATAGCTGTTGTGAGAACAGAGGTAATCTGAGGGGAGAGCAGGTAAGACACCCACAAGTGATCTGAAAACCAGCCAAAATATTAGGGAAGGAGAGTGTAGTCATTTTAAGGTTTTGTTTTCATTAAAAGGAATGCTCTGTAGGCCTTTTACGTTGCTACAGGAATGAGACCAATGAATAAATATTGTTGCTACAATAAAGAAGAAAACCAGAAAATTCCTCCTTTTTTTTTTAATAATGAAAAAAAATTATTTTTAAAGGATATTTCTCCCACAAACTAGCTTGTTTTCAGAGGTTATTTCAGATTATTTGGCAGAGCATTTTTAAAGGGCAAGTATTTTTAGTTTAATAAACAGTTTATAGAAACCTAGAGTCATTTATGTTGAAAAAGACATTCAAGATCATCAAGTCCAACTGTTAAAATTCATGCAGTCATAGGCAGCTCAGGCTGGAGGGGACCTTGGAGGATCATGCAGTCCATCTCCTTACCCTGAGGCGGATCAACTGTACCAATGTCATTCTCAAGAGGTGTTTGTTTAACCTATGTTGAAAAGCCTCTGATATTGCAGTCTTCATGGTCAGCATGTTCCAGGGCTTTGCTATTTTTATCATTAGAAAGTGTCCCCAGCTACCCAACTGGAATTGTGTTCTCTGTGATCTAAGCTGGTTACTTCTCTGTTGACCATGAGTATAGAAAATTGACTTTTGTCCATGACAGACTTTATGAATTTGAAGACTGTTGTCCTACATCCCCTCTTTTTCCTCTGACTAGACAATGCCAGTTCTCTTTGTACTCTCAGATAATTTTTTTAGACATCCCATCTTTCTCATTTCCCTTCTTTGTACTATTCACAGAAAATATTTGTTTCAAAGTGGTCCCTTATCTGAGAGTTGGGAAGGAGGGGTGGTGGACAAAGTGTAGGTTCCTGCTGTTTCCTTTTAGTTCAGAGGCTCCAAATACTGAAACTGAAGATTGGTGTAGATTGTTCTGAAATGTCAAGTAGTCAAAAATTGCAGAGAAACAGATTAATTGTGTTAGCCCTTATTAGTCTATTTGAAGTGAGTTGCAGCTTACAGATAGTCAAAATCTAGTCTTAAAACAGTGATGTTTGTTAAAACAAAAAAAACCACTAAATTTTGAACATGATAATGCTTTTGGCTTATTTTAAACTTTTCTCTATTTTGAAACTTTTGCTCATCTATAGATACTTCTCCAAAATTATAAGGTTTAATTTTTATATTTTTCTTCCTTTCCTCTCACTAAAATGATAATCTTAGCTTCCAGTCAATCACCTGATGTCAGGAGTTTGGGTTGTAAGAAAACCACTGTATGCAATTAATAAAGTTGCTGGATGTGATTACTGGGTTTTCTTGAGGGGTGTCAGCTTGATTAGAAGGGAGGTGCCAGTGTAAAATTTAAATAGGTTGGTTTGGTTTTTTTTTTAATATTACAGATGTATTGAAAAAACGGTTCTGATAAAAATCCACGGTATTCTGCTGGATGAACACTTCCTTGCCAATAGCTAAAAGGCAGGGTGGAGTTACGACTCATTGCCAGTGTTTGGCCAGTTCACTTCTGTCTCCCTTTCTGCCCTTTGTAGAAAAGCTTAGGGGGTGACTGTAGCTGTAGCTTGAGTGAAGAGGTCATTCTCCACCCATGTGTGGAGGGTTGTGTTACCCTCTGTACAGGGAGTGTTTTATGAAAATGCCCTGAATTGATTTGTTGTTTTAAAGATTATCTTCTGCTGAAACCCCCTACATCCCACTGCCAGCTTTGCTGCCCTGCCAGTCCCTTCAGCCTCTACTTTTACTGCTGACATTTTGTATTCTTCTTCTTGTTGCCTGCTTTGGCTGACCTGATCACTTTTGTAGATTTGTTGTTCTTTCTTCCTTCCTGCCCTCCCCCTCAGTTCTGTTTTCTGCCCATGATATATTACAGTTTCCAGCACAGCAGGAAAGAGAGATGGAAGGATTAATCAAGAGAATCTAAATTAAAAACTATAAAATCTAAAAGCCAGGCTGGATGGCTTAGGATGTATAACCTCACTTTCCAAGTCACTAGCTATGACTGCAAAGCCTCCAATGAAATGGATGGTGGTCTTGTCCTGATAATCAGCAGAAAAATTTGCACTCATTCCCTGCGGCCCCATCTGGAAGCTCCTTTCTGGCAGCCGTGATGGGGATGCCAGGACTAAAATGGTGCATTGGTATCTTCTCACCCTGTTAAAATGCATCCTCCTGAGCCACTCTTGTGCCTGCTGGTAGGGAAATGTATCTGGCACTGCTCTTGACAGAGGGGTTTGCTTTCATCTTACTGAAAATGCACGTATCCTGCTTACAGCAACCAGCTTCTCTTTGGTTCAAACAGCATGTGCTCACATGTCTCCCCCCAAAAATCACCTATTAAAGTGATACTGAGAACCTAGGAGAAAAGTTTCCTTGCTCTCTTGCCCCTTCGTATTTACACTGCCCACGTTTGTGCTGAATGATGGAAAGTGCACCTGCTCAGCACTAGGGAGAGGGGGAAAGGCAGGCTGCGTTGAATAAAACCCACCAGGGATGTGGTCCCACTGCTTTGTGGGGGCCATCAAAGTGAGGGCTCCTGTCACCTGGGCACATCCCCACCCTTGCCTTCCCCGCATTGTGACACCTGCAGATGCACATGGGAGAGCACCTAAGAAGCTGCTTAGTTACACAAGGACTGGAATATGGAGTGGGGGCCAGTACAAATGGATGAAGCAGGAGGCAGGACCCAGGTGCACAAGACTGCTTGCAGGGTGTGGTTTTTTACAAAGTACTTTCATTATGTTGGTTTGAAAGCAGAAGTCTAAAAATGGTATCATCTCTTTGGTATAGAATCATAGAATAGTTTGGGTTGGAAGGGACGTTTAAAGCTCACCTAGTCCAACCCTCCTGCAATGAACAGGGACATCTTCCACTAGATCAGGTTGCTCAGAGCCCTGTCCAACCTGACCTGGAATGTTTCTAGGGATGGGATGTCTACCACCTCTGGGCAACCCACTCCAGAGTTTCACCACCTTCACTGTAAAAAATTTCTTCCTTTTAGTTTAAAAGCATAAGCTCTTGTCCTATCACTACACTCATAAAGAGCCCCTCCCCATCTTTCCTTTAAGCCTGTTTTGAGTACTGAAAGGCTGTTACAAGGTCTGTCTAGACCCTTCACTTCTCCAGGCTGAACAGCCCCAACTCTCTGTCTGTCTTCACAGGAGAGGCGCTCCAGCCCTCGGATCATCTTTGTGGCTTCCTCTAGACCTGCTCCAACAGGTCCATGTATTTCCTGTGTTGAGATCCCCAGAGCTGGATGCAGCAGTCTCACCAGAGCAGAGGGGCAGAATCCCCTCCCTCGACCTGCTGGCCACACTGCTTTGGATGCAGCCTAGAGCATGGTTGGCTCTCTGGGTTGCAAGAGCACATTGCTGGATCATGTCCAGCCTCTCATCCACCAGCACCCCAAAGTCCTTCTCAGCAGGGCTGCTCTCGATCTGTTCATCCCCCGGATTGTTATTGATACAGGGGTCTGCCCTGACCCAGGTGCAGCACCTGGTACTTGACCTTGTTGAGCCTCTTGAAGTTTACATGGATGTTCTAGTGGCAGTGCAAAGGTGTTTCCACTGCTGCAGGTACTCGCAGCACAGAGGAGAAATGAACTACTGTGTTGTGAAATATTTTTTATCAGTGTAAGTACATCTATAGCTACCACTTTAATTTTACAGGTAAAACATCACACTCCCAGCTGAAGTAGTCAAACTGTTATGGAAACTTTGGATAGAACAAGTCTTAGAAGAATTAAAACCCAGAGGGACTGGCTTAGCTTGAACCACCAAGTTATTTAAACTACCCCAGCTGATTTTTGCCTGAAGCAATTGAGGGAGATCCTTGCCTTTCAGGATGCAGTAGGGATGAGGAAGAAGAATGTCTGGTATCTGCAGTAGAGTGACAGGTGGCTGGAGACAATGGGAGAAGGACTCTCCCATAAGCAGGTGTATCCCCAGGAAGACTACTGTTCAAGGACTGAGTCATGTCAACAAGCATTTAGTGTGTACCAAGCATGTATAGCTTGCCTTTTCTCAAGGGAACTATTGCAGGAATTGATGGCCATATATTGCTCTCTCTTGAGCAGAGGGGAAGATGTCCCCTATATTGTTTGTGGCCCACTCTACAAAAAAGAAAATCTCTCTTCCAGGCCTTAGTCTTTGACTGAAATGTGTAAACTGATAAATAAAAACATGCCTGAGTTCTGCTGGCACTTGGGATCTTAATGCAGTGACCAGCGAATTGCAAATGCAAGTCCTAAGATCAGTACATTATATTTGGATTTTTGTAATGAGTAAGGTTAAAAGTGATGAGATGCAGCTGAGGGGCAGCGTTTGAAATTTACATTTGCTTTTGGCTCACTTCAAAATAAATATTAATAAATCCATCAGCTCTTCACCCTTTTGTACTCCTTGGTGCATAGTGGTTCTCTATTTTTATTGCTGTGGTGCTATTACAGGGTTAACATCAATGTCTGTTCATCAGTGGGCCATTTCAGAAGCTTTACTGACTCCATCCTCAGGAACAGAGGGAGTGTCCTTGCAGTTCACCAGGTTATCAGTCTGCTCCTAAGATGAACTAGTTGTGGAATAACCTTTTTTGGTCCTTCTTCTTACATGAGCTTTACATTTGACTGGTATTTTTTTCTGGGTAGCTATTAATATGTTGGCTTTGCTCTGTGAAGTTGACATGGGGCAGTGTGCTCAGTCTCATGTGGCACCTCCAGCTGCAGAATCTTTCCTCTTGTATGAGATTGTACCTGCAGAGGAGGGGATGTGCCTCAGCCCTCTCCTTTCCTCACATGTGAGCTGTGGGGATTCCTCAGATTTGTTCTAGGCAGTTCATGAACACGGAGGAAACATTTAATTGCTAGGTCAAAAATTGCTGGTTGAAATACTGAGTTTACTGCCTCTATTTTTTTTTTTTTTNGGGGGACTTGATTTGGGCTGTGCTGATTTTTTAATCACCCTTTCTCTGGTGAAAGTTTTCTTATCCTAACTGGTATGATGTCCTTCTTTTCAGGACAGCTTGTCATCTTGACATGGCCAGTGAGATCATAAATAAAGAACAACAAAACTAAAGAAAGAGATGAAAGCAACAAAGAAATTGTTCTTTACTCCTAGATAGTACAGAGCTGGGTGACATAAGCTTCTTTGGTACAAGGGGATGAAGACCTCCTTGAGATACTGCTGGCATCACCCTTATTGTCTTTTTCTAAAAGCTGACTGCTCTAAATCTGCACATTTGCCTTTCATGTTGTTATGGGCTCCTAGAGTAAGACATTACTGTTAATGTTTGACTCAAATATGTGGGAATGAATATTTGTTTCAGAAAGCAAAGAAACCCACTCATGTCTATCATTCTCACTCAGCTGTGAAGCTAGATTTCCAAAACAGGAAAACAGTTCTTTGACTCTTAAAACCTACTCCGTGTGACCTTTGATAAGAAATAGCCAAGAAACTCAAAGCTTTTAAAAAGCAGCAATTTGATATTTTTTTAACAAATCTCTTTCAGATCCTGTCATCGTTTGGGAAAGTTAATGTTTGGTAGGCTGAGTAACTTGAGTGTAGACTTCATTTGTAACTGGAATGGAGAAGAAAGACCCACACCACCTTAGCTCTGTAGAGCCTGCTGGGACTGTACTGAAATGCAGCCAAGTCTTCAGCCATGCTGGTATTGATAGTTGTCTGCCTGCCGCCACCCCAGTTTTGGAGCCTGCAAAAGAGCCTGCAGAGGCTGGCCACATCCTGCAGCAGGCAGCTTCACTGGAGCACCTTGATGCTACAACCAGAGAACTATGAGGATTCAAGCTCAGTTAGCACAAATCTTGTGGAGGCACACATGTGACAAGGCACTGAATGCATTGCAGCTGCACCCTGAGGACACCATAGAGCTGGCTTCCCTCAAAGGCTGCAGGTGTCGGGCTCAGCACCCATTGGGGCAGCTCCAGGGGGAACAGCAGCAATGCCAGAAGCTGTAAAACAAGTTCTAACCTGTTTGAGGAAGTGTGGCAGCCTATTTCTTGAGGTCCTTACGATACATTCAGCTCTAAAACTGAAGTGTCCCTGTTTGCCATGGGCTGCAGTAGCCCTTACGATTTTTAGGCTCTTCATATGCCTGCAGAGGTCATGGCCATCTTTCGCTGTCGCCTGCCAGTGCAGTCAGAGGGTAGGCATACAAATATGGGGATGGACACGCACGCACTCCCTACATACTGCTCAGGGTGTGTGCTCTTCCTGGCCCTTTCCCTCTGACTTTATATGCACAGGAGATGTGTTACTCTCAGTCGGTCTGCGAAGGCTCAATTAGCTTTGCCATTGATCCCTGCATGGGATCAAACACGTCTGGCTTCATTGGTGCTTGTGTGTACTTATGAATATGAGCTAGCCAGGGAACTAATCTGTACATTTTGCACAAAGATAATTCAGTTTAATGAAACACCATCTTAAAACTGCAGGTGGGACATTGTTCAGGTGCTGTGTCTTGCTGGAGCCAAGACAATAACAGTGCTTGGTGTGTTGAGGGCTTGGATTGAGACCATCGCCAGGAGGAAACTTCATTCAGCTCCTGTTTGGACATACAGAAAATTAGATCAGCTGTGATCCGTGGGGTTTCTTCATAAAAATATTACACTGTAGTGGGCCCTGGTGTGGGGGATATTTTAGTCTGGGGGGGTTATTTTCTTATTTAATTTTTAGTTGGTTTTTTTTTTCCCTGTGTCAGTTGCTGTAATTTTGGTTGGTGTTTCTGAACATCCTTTTAGTGTTCCCAGTTAGCCAGTGTCACTGAACCAGGACTGTAACAGTCTTGCTCCATTAGCTATTACTGTTTGCTGAGAAGTTAATGTAAATGAGGGCAGTCAGGAGGAGAAGAGCAAGGGGAATTTGACTGTTCCTCCTGCTACAGCTCTGCCTGACGCTACATATTTTATTGTACGTCCGGCACAAAGGGAGATTGATAATATAAGAAGAAAGGCCCGTGTGATCTCATGGCTGGTAATAATGATTGAGGGACCACTTTTTCTTCCCCCCGTGCTCCCAGTCTCAATCCCATTGTGCATGTTCTTTACTTCAGTGCATTGTTTAAAGACCACAGGTCTGGGCTTCTTTACAAGGCTTTTTTTGTGGTGCAGTTTGGTCTGATTGAAACCACATTTTTATATGTGTCAAAACCAGTTCAGCACTTAAAAAGAAATCATAGTATCGATTGGATCATATTTCCTAAGTGGATGTCACTGGCTAATTCTTTTGTTATACCATTTAGCTACACAGTATTAAGCAAGTGGTTACTATTAAGCAGTTACATATGGATCCTATTAATTCACACATTCTGGCTGCTTTTTGACTAATATCTTGTCAAATAGGTTAGGATTTCAAAATGTTTAAGTCACCGAACTGCAGGGACCCTTCATTTCCCAAGCAAAAGCTTAGGTCCACTTAGGGGACCATGGGTTAGCATAGTATTGACATCTGAAGGACTTCTGTTTCTCAAAAAATGGCTTCAAAATGAAGTAACTTTTGTGGTTTGGGTTTGTTTGGTTGGTTGGTTCCCGCCCCCACCTTTAGGCTTTCTGCAGTTCAAGAAAATGGATATATATGGTTTGCAAAAAGAGCTAAGGATGAAGAGGATGACTTCTGCATGTCCTGTCATCTTCCAGCACACATCTCCAGGAGTGAAAATCTTACCTTCTTGCCAAACTTTCTTTCACTCCTTCTAGATCAGGCTCCTTGTCTTTTTGTCAGTCCAAATGAACATCATTTCACCTTTGATGGGTATTGGATTGATCACTGCTGTCATGGCCTGTGATGACCCTTTGTTTTCATTGTTCTTCCTCCCAAAAGGCTCTGGGGTATATTTGAAAGTGCTCACATCCTTTTTGGAGTCAGGTTTATAGGGCAGGGAGAAAAAGAGGAGATGCTCTTAGGCTTCAGAACAGGGAGGACACAGTGCAGTTTGAGGGGCCTGCACTGTCGTTTTAGCCCTTCCTTTCTGATGGGCTGCTCTCACATGGTTCCTCCAGAGGCCTCTGTTCTTGCAGCTCTTTCTGCTGGAAGGACAACACTTCTTTGGAGAGTCAGTAGCTCAGCTAGGGTGAGGAGCAGCTGGACTGTGGCTGTCTCACAGCCCTGGCACCTGGCCCCTCTGCAAGGGTGGAGAGGAGCATGAGCTCTTCCTCTGGGCTTATGCTGCTGCCAAAAAACCCAGTGGCAGCAAAAGGAGGATCTTGCAGCCTCTTGGTAGGGGATGAGAGGAGACATCCCAAGTGGATTAGAGGAATGAAATTACATTGGTTTAGGACATAATGCAGCAACTGAAGGACTAAACAGGAAGGCACATTTTATCAAAGGAGTCTGAACTGTACAAAAAATTAGGAGCCACTGACCTAAAATGTAACATGATTTTCTTGACCCTACAGGAGCATCCATAAAGTCCTGCTTTTTCTGTTGGCTGTTGTGAACTTGTTCAATCTGTAAAAACAAAAAAACCCCTCACCCACCACAACCCCAAATACAGTCTCCCTGTATCTGCTCCATCTCCCAGACGTTGCTAACATCTCCAGGGATGAGAACTGTCTTCTTTGGCATCTGCAAAGTGAGTAGTATATGACAGGTATGGCCCTAAAAACTGCAGTGAGAGTATACTCCTCATGCTCTGACCTCTCTGATTTACTCTGGCATTTGTTCCTTTTTGAAATCTTTGTGGGGCTGAGGTATGAGAGTGCCTTGTGGAGTCAGGACGGAGTTAGTTTTCTTCTGTTGGCTGGCACTTTAAAGTGGGCAGAGCTGCACTCCTTTTGCCTCTTTCCCAGCTCTTCTTCAGAAGGGAGCTTCTCTTTTCCCTCTCTTTGTGTATTTTTGGTAAGCATGCCGTGTTGCAACAGAATAAGCCAATGAAAGTCAAAACTTCCTCTTTTCCAGTCTGTAAACATTTCCTGGAACAATATGCTCAGCTTTGAAATCCTTTCCAGAAAGGATCTTAAGACCTCCCTCCCTCTTTCTATGAGTCACTTGATCAGAGCAGCATTCCCTTTACTTCTGTTCAAGCCACTTCCAGGCAACCTTGTTAAAGCAATAAGGATTTAGTATATGGGAAACCACTGCCAGGTTAGCCATTCCCTCAGGACACGCAGCTGTTTACCATCTGCTGGATCTTCTTGGGAGTCTTTGGGCTCCAGTCCCAGGTTGCAGACTCTCAGAGCAGGAAATTTTTCTTGGACACTGTCTGTTACTCAGAAGGATAAAGTTCATGGGCACAATACAGTAGGTTGCACGCTTTTTATTGTATTACTCCATCTAAAACAAATAAGTTAGCTATTTGCTCATTCTGCCCTGCCAGTAATCCGTTACATATTAGACCTTCCTTCACTGTGTAGAAGACATGAAAACTGAAGGGGAATTTAAATAATTATAAGGAAATAAGATGTCTTTTAAGCTCTCTACTCTTACTTGTTAGGGTTGCTCAGGGGTTAGCCCTGTAATGGGGTCGTGCCAATAGCAAGCACCACAGGTGAATGAAGTGAGCTGGAAGTTACTGGGGAAACTGGAGCTTTGCACCACATCTGTGTTGGAGGGACCCGCCAGTGGCTGTGGCTGGGCCCATGGTGTGTGCGGGAGGTGCAGTGAGGGTGGCCTGACCACAAGCTCCAAGACCATTGGAGACTTCGTGCTGCTGCTCCCAGGCAGCTGTACTTGTTCATTGGTTATTGAGGCTGGCAGGGAGGGTCAAATTCTCCAAGCTCTATGAGTCCTGAGTGACCACAGAACACAGGGACAGGGCTAACATGGAGCTCTGTCTAGGCCAGAGAAAACCCTCTGCCTGTGGCCATGGTGTTCATTTAGGTTAGATTATGATTAATATTATTGTGTAGACCAGAAGTAACCTTCTGCTGTTGTTAGGCACATGTGCTGACTCTCCAGCTGTAATCAAGGCTGATGTTTACTGTAAAGGAAATTAGATTGAGTTTAACTTTCCAGATTTAAGGAGGTGTTGGGTGGAAAAAGAGCTAAAGCACCTCTGAAGCCTTACTCTTAGACTTCCACCTTTCAGAGAAGAGGAGTGCTTGTCATTTAACTGCAGCTTTGTGAAATTGCCCTTGCCCATGTCCATGTGTAGGAATTTGTCCCTGAAGTATCACTTTACATATTTCTTCTCACACTTGAGGAGAAGGGATACTCCCTTTTTTTTTCTTTCCCCCTTCCTTCTCCTCATGGTCATTTCAACCTGACACACTGTGCTGCAGAGAGAGAGGGGTGCTGGCAGGGCATGCCTGTGTGGGGACTGTGGGGAGTTTATTTCCTGGTTTGCTCCGAGCCCAGATCTGTGTAGAAGACATCCGTTTGAGAGAACTGTGTCTGTGCTTCCCAGACCAATTAAGGGAAAGGATCTCGTTTTTTTACCAAGGTGTTTGTCTGAAAGATTTTCTTTCTAATGATGATTTGAAGGCTCATGGGGTTTGGTACTCTGATTAATTACACGTTAAGATGCCCTAGAGCCTCCAAGAAGCATGCAATTATTATTTATTAAAATCAGAATACCAGTAAATATAATGAAGTGGAGCTTTAAATAACATGGGAAAAAAAAGTGGAGGACATTTTCTGCTGAACACGTGCAGTTCTGCGCTGGGCTGAGACTGTGTGGAAGAGTGAAACTTGAAAGGGAGCTTTCCCAAGAGACTCAAGTCAGTGAAGATCAAGACACAGAAAGAAGGAAAGAGAGACAGAGAGGTCTTCCTGTGGCTGATGCAGAGAGGGAGTCTGACGTTAGGAGCCCCAGTTCTCCCCAGGCAATGCTACTCTTAGAGAACATCCTTTCCTTTTCTTGTTTCTGCTCCACTGTAACCAAACGCCTCCAACACTCAGCAACTTGCAGAGCACTGGGGTGCTCCTGGACACGTTCCAAAGATTGACAGGTGGAAAAACACAGTCAAAAGGAAGGTGCTTTGTGTTATTCTGGGGAGCTTTACTATGAACTTCAGCCTTGAAGGTTAAAAAAAAAAGCCAACAGCTCATCTCCTATTTTCAGTCTCTTTTTATCCATACTCAAATAATTGAAATCTCCATACTTCCATAATTGAAATCACTCCCTCATTTTCACAGAAATAATGTAAGGGGTGTGACTGAATAGCAGCTTTGAGAAAGTAATAACACTTTGTTCTGCTTGATCATCCATCAGATATGGACTTTGCCCTATACAAGTGTGGCTGTTCCAAGAACTGTCGAGTCTGGGAAGGCTTGAATGTAAAAACAAATACTTGAGTGCAGGAGAGGCAGCCTGGTTGTTGTAAATGGCTTTTCCTGCCAAAAAGCTGGTAATAGCATGTTGGCCAGGCATCTTTTCTTTCCTAATTGGAACCACAGGATTTTGATTACAAACCTTAAGAATAACAGTATCTCCTCTAATTTAAGCTCCCTTTCTAACTTCCACGGTGTGAGTTCTTGCTGGGGTGTTTACCAGTGCAGGCTGCCTGTATTTGTTCCCCTTTTCATCCCTTGGTCCCCTTGTTTTACACTTCAGACTTTTACATCCTTTCATCAGCTCAGTTATTGCGAGCACCCAAGTTCTGCATGGAGTGACATTAGTGAGAGATTGAGATTGATGTCAGAAGTCTGTGCAATTTTGTAGAAAGATGTAATTCACTGAAAAGAGAAATGAGTAAGTAACTAAGCTAGGATTGCTGCTCTTTGGCATTGGATAGCATATTGAGTTCATATGGTACTTTTTAAGAAATTTTTTTTTAGTGTTCAAAAGCTGATAGTGTCAATGTAATTATGGATGCACTAATTCTGTGCTATTTTAGTCCTTTTGACCAGGTAAAGGAGGTGTGCCTTACGTTGGTGCTAGATCTCTAGACAGAAATGGCTTTAAAAGGCTGGTGTTTTGAAGTCCCCATTGGATTTTAGACTCAAAAGATCACTGTGCAGTATGTGAAGCACCCTAGATTTTCAGATAGCCTGTCCCAAGACACAGCGGACTCAGGGAAAGTCATTCATCATTTTATATTCAGATGTGTTGGTTGTGCATATTCTGATACAAAACTTTTCCCATCAGACAATGCCAACTTGAAATTGGCCGAGTCTGTGACACTGAGTTAGTGACAATGCAATTTTGACAGGCACCAGCCAGCTTCTCAAGAAAACTTGCTCTGCAGTGTAGGATCTGAAACCTGCCTTTTTCTGTGCTGTATCCCCACCTAGCCAGCAGTCACATGGGAGCCAGGAGCAGGGAAGTCTCAGGTCTGTGTCCTTGGCAGCCTGGTGTTGCAGCACCTGAGCTGTGGCTGTGATGAGACCCAGGTGGTAGGATGCTCTGAAGTCAGCCTAACTTTTCTGAAGCTCTACACATCCCATATCCCTGAGCATTCCTGCCCCTGCCTTCCAAGGCTCAGGGACCTGTAGAAAGATTTTTCAAGAAGAGCATGAAACACAGGTATTGCATGCCATGCCAAGCATTGACTCTGCCGACTTGCTCTTGTGGCTGTGGCAAGTTATTTAACTTGGACTTACAAGTCTCTGTCAACATGTTTGCGGTAGGTTCAACAAAAACATTTTCAAACAGATTAAAATCAATGGTCCTTTCTTCACCTGTGGGCTGTACAGTACCAGTGTGTGCCACACTTGCTCCCTCTCCTTGCAAGTGCTGTGAAAATACTTCAGTAGTATTTCCACTTAGCAGCATGAGCCTCTGGTCCCCAATGTCTTGTGTGGCAGCACGTATGGAATTAATTCCATCTACAATAGCAATGATCAACACACACCTCCCTCTACATACCTACTCCACAAAAAAGAGCTGGCATGGTAGCTAAGACACCGCCTGTTACAGACAGCATAGAGATTCCTGCCTGCCACTGGCTTGGCTTTTAGCCTTCCCAGTTAATTTTCCTAGGCTGTTTCATATAAGAGACTGCTGCTTTGAGGCAGTAAATTTTAAATGGGCAAAATGGGAAGAGCAGTAAAAATGCTTGTGAGGGCCCCTCTGCTTTCACACCACTGTTTGGATACCTGCGGTACCCTGAGTTGGGGTGTAGAAGCCACATTGTACTTAGTTGAGCCCAAACTTAGTTAAACAGTTGTACTTTCAGTTTGTCAGTGAAGAGGGGTCCACGAGCCAGACTTGTGTCCAAGTCATCCATCCATGTTAACTTGAGGTGATCTCTGCCTTCATTTCTTCAATCATGTATGTTTGTCAGCAGAGCCGAAAGAGGAATGTCTCTACCTTCGCTAAACCAAGGGAAAGGAATGAAGCCTCTTTTTGCTTCTCCTGAGGCTTCCATGGGAGTATCTAAATGGTACCAATCAACAGCTTTGAAATGCTGGCAACAGCAGCTGGGAGAGATGGCATGCCAATGTGGGACCTGACACCACCACCTTTTCTGCTGTCAGAGCTAAAAATCTCATTTTTAACACTTTGGAACAAATAATATGTTTTAATAGCCATTAATTTGTAGCTGACACCTTCTCTCAGTGCCTCTGACAGCCTGCATATTTCCTTTGTAGTGTCATGCTGCTTCTGTTTAGAAGCTAATAATACAATTTTCATAGTTATTACACAGACTGTTTGGCTCTGAGGTTTCCTAGGAGTCTAAGCAGTGCCAGAAATTCTTAGTGGAAGCTTTGGCAAGCTTTAAGTGAATGATATCCATTGGTCACTGTGCTAATGAGGGCTGGGAGAGGGAAGTGGGCAAGATACCTACAGAAACTTCAGCTAAATATTGAAATCTGATGTTTCATGTTGTGATAACTTATGAGCTTTTTCTACTGGTAACTGTTCCCCTTACAAAAGATATGGGAAGGAGGATTATTTGGAGAGTGCTTGGCCACTGTTATGTTTTGTGATATCTCTTGTCTGACTGACACAGGAGTTCCACATAAATCTGAGATTGCTTTGCGTCTCAGGAGCAATAAAAACCCAGTGCAGATGCAAGGACAGAAAATATGTTCTGGTGAAATTTACATCCCTGCCTGATGCCCATCAAGTATGGGAGAACTTGAATGACAGCATTGCTCATGTTCAGGTTGAGAGACCTAAGCCACCTTCCTCCTTCAGCTGCTAATAGAAACCTCATGAGTAAAGTTGCAGACGCACACACTCAGAAGTTAGGAAATGCCCTTTTGTTTTTGCACTATAGCAAGCTTTAATTACCAGAATAGTAGCAATTATGGCATGGAAAATTTCAGCCAGAAGTTTGAACCGCAAGCCTTTGTAAGCAGCTGAAAAGCTACTCTGTGAAGGGTTGCTTTCTACCTCTAATGACATGTTATTGGATCCCATATGCCATATCAAGTCTTACCATGTCTTTGGCTCCCTTTCCACACGCTAATTAACATAAATGCTCCCACTCCGGCTTGCTTTGTAGCTCAGTAAATTTTGGGGGCAGTTGGGCAGCTTGGATTGTGGCAGTGTGTTGCCATCAGAGGGAAAGAATAATTATTGATATAGTTTTTTTTAATGTATCTCAGGCTGTAGACTTCAGCAAAGGGGGGTTGCTTCTGATGAAGCTGTAGCAGGTCGCTCACATTGCCTGGCAGGTGACAGCTTATTTCACTACAGAATTACATACACAAATTCAACTCCTGTTCTGGCTGAAGTTTTGATCATGACTGTCCCAGCTTTCATTAAAAGAAAAAAAAAAAAAATCAGCCTGATATTCCAAGCCTGGCTGCAAATCCAAACTACAGCTGAAAAGGAGGTGAGACAGCAGCTGCGAGACTTATCCATGGATTTTTACAAATAGATATGTCTGATGTTTGCAGTATAAAGAGCACTGCCGAGAATGTGCCGTAGGGTACAAAAAATCCACTTGTCCTTGAGGCTGCCTAAGGAGCTGTCTGCAGTAATTGTCCGCCACTTTTGCAGGTTTCGAAACTTGCAGTCTGAGAAGTTCCTGAGCCTTGCGGGACCTGCAGAAAATGGAGTGAACGTGAGCGGGTCCCGCGCTGCGGCAGAGCGGCCGCTGACGAGCGCCTTGGCAGTTTTCACTGCTGCTATTTCAGATTCTGTGGGTGGCAGGGAAACAAGCAGGAATTAGGTCAATTTAGCTCTTGCTGCTGCTTGGGAAAGGGAAGAGCAGCTGCTGAGGCAACCGCAGGAGTTATTCCCTCTAGAAGAGCAGACAAAAATTGAAGCTGGGGGAGGGGATAGGACGCTGAGCCGCGATGTGAGGAGGGAGATCAGCTGCTGGAGTTGCCTAGACCAGGAGTGGGCATTGCCTCAGGTGAATGGGGCACGCATGGGCTGCACACTTGTGTAAATAGCTCCGAGGATGTAGTAACAGCATCGTCTTGCATCCTGGGAAGGGAAAAGGAGAGAGATGTGTTTAGTCTCTGCTCTGCGACTGCCCTGAAAATGTTTCCTCTTGCCTTACCATCCTCTGTTGGCAGCATTGAGGCAGGGCTAAAATCCGTATTTATGGAAAGACACAGATGTTGTAGTTTGGTACTGGTTGGATCCTTGGTAACTGAGAAGATAGAAAGGAGCTGGATTTCTAGCTAGAGCATATGCAAAGCTACCTGGAAGACATGCTCTCTGCTGGGCATTGCAGGGGTGTAGTGCTTATGGCAGGGCTGTGGCCTTTTGGGAGGGAGCAGGTACCCTGAATAATACACTGCATGGAGGCAAACAGGCTGCAATTGTTTACAGTGTAGGGTGACTTAATATTTTGTTTTCTCCCCCTCAACCAACCAGATGAGTTCCTTGGTCTGGGCTCAGCAATCCTACAGAACCAGCTCTATCAGCAGGACTGGAAGGGCACTGCGGCAATAGGCAAGGAGGGAAGAATGTGGCAGCGCAGGGAGCCTGTGGGGCTGCCCAGCTCTCCTCTTAAACCACAACCTAAGAGGGAAAGATTGCCTGTGATAAACATAAGATTTCTCTCACTTGCCCCCTTTAGAAATAGCACCTGAAAAAAAATCTTGTCTACAGCTTTGCAAAAGAGTAAACCCTTACTTTCATTTGCCGTCTCCCAGGTATCTGCCAAGGGTACAGGAAAGCATCCACCATATGTACAGCCCCAAATACAGGTGGCAGTGATTTTGCTAATAGCAGTAGCACAAAAGAAAAAAAGAGAGTTTGCTCTTCTGTTTTATAATCCATTGACTTTCAGACATAGTAAATTGGTAAAACAAAACGCTCACAGAAAGTCTGGGTTTACAGAAGGTGAAAATCTGCCACCAAGAATGGTAATGTTGTTTTAATTATGCCAGGGCTTGAATGAGGGTTGCAGTCAGGCTTTCTGCTCTGCACTCCGGGGCCTGATGGGTGCCAGAGTTATTGTCTCTGTACGTCTCACCCGGTCCCACCAGCTGCCAGGCCGCAATACAGTTACGTCTGAGTCACTGGTTCCCAAAAGGATGACAAGTAGGTTGTGTGTAGTTGAATAGGACGATGCTGGTCCTCTACTGATCCTGCCAGCTTGGGTCTGGACTCAGGCCATAACTGCACGATAAATCCAAACGAATGTTGTCGGCTGTTCAAGCGAGCTGGTTGGCTTGGGGTTGAAGGAGAGAACAAGGCACGCAGCCGAAAAGTGGACTGGGATGCCAACAGAAGAGCCACTGGCCCTGTTTCAGCTTTCAGCAAACAGAATGGATCACTGGAAAGACACAATGGACCTTGTTTGCAGCCGGGAGAGGGAGGATGCCTCTTTCAGGGACCATGCCAAGCAGAATAGTTGCTGCTGACGTGGGTCACTGGTCTTTGTGTGCTTTGGTCCTATCGACACCATCTCGTTTAGTGACACTATGAGTCACTGAGTTTGTTGTGCAAATATGGAGAAGTAGGATGCTTTTGAGTTTTTGCTTGGTTTGGTTTTTGGTTTTGCTCTTTTTGTTTGCTTAGACCAGTAAAACAAACTTCTGGTGTTACGCGGGACAATCTAGCATATATGTAACCAGTGGGGCAGATATACAAGGTGAGCCTGGCTGAGGTCTGCTCCCTACTAAGGGACCACTCTCCAGGCTGGATTAGTTCCTGTGGGAGAAGACAGCCTGCTTCTGTGGCTGCTTTCTGAAGCCTGCTGGTGGTGAGCCCAGGAAGTCACTGCTCAGGTGTATGGCAGCTCCTGGTGACTCCATATCCCATGGGCAGTGAGGGTATGCCTGTTGTCCGGTTGCATATCTTGGCATCTCACATTGCTGTTGTGGTGGCTTTTGACTGCCTCCAAGGAGAGGTCTGGGCTCCACTCTTCCAGGTGAACCAAATAATGCCCGATTTTGCAGATTGCTGAGTTTTCTGCCTTCTTAGCTTTCTTGCCACACAGGAAATATACTCAGGGTTGAAGCCCATTAGTCCTCATTTTTCATGTATAATACTGGCCTGTTTTTTTGCTGATACCACCTAAGCTAAGTGTGCATCAAAGCAGAATAGGGGGGAGTCTTCCAACATGATGGTGTATCTTTTTCCCATGGTCTACATTTGGTTGCACAGTCCCAACACAAGTGATATCTCCAGCTGTGACATGGCTGCTTTCTTCCAGCTTGCTTTTATTTCAGAGTGCATTCAAACATCATGCAATGATTTGTGGCAAGTGTCTGCAGAATATTATTTTATAGTAAAGTTAGTCAAAGTCTGGAATAACAGACAAATATCTGATGGAATATTTAATTTTAAAAAAACAGTGCCAGAATTTGCATAAAATATTTGCTACAAATACATTATAATCTGATTTCTAGCTTGTAGTTGTGCTTTGAATTTGGAAAAGCAAAGGTATTTTGGTTTTGCAGACAAAAGCTGCAGAGTTCAGTCCTGGCTGATTATTTGTCGTGGTTGACCTAGGTTATGGGACCTAGTTCATTAGCTGAGAGTGATAAAGGAGGTAAAAGATAAAGGTCATGATATCAGTAGGATTAGTTGGGTGAATTAAAGGACATGTGGAAACACAGCTAATCAGGATAAGGGCCACACAAATGATACCTTCTGCTAACAGCCTTCAGCACTATGATGCCTTGAAATATAACTCCTGCACAAAGCAAGCAGGAGAAGGAAAGATGCCACCTCCAGCAAGCCACAGGACTGAGCACCAAAGATCAAAGGGATACATAAGTAAGTGTTTTGGGGTATTTGACTGTCAGCTAATTTTAAAATTCTTCACTGCAAGGAACATCTTCATGTCCCCTGAAATCTATTCCTCACTATTTTTCCTGAAAGCAGTGTCTTTCTCTTGCTGCCTGCAGTTATTAACTCCCATCAAGTGTAACTGGATGTGCAGGAAAAGTAAAGGTCCTGCTGCTGTAGTGTCAAGCTTAATTTATATACTGCAAAACTGGAACATCTTTTATATAATGACTGACAGGCTTACCAGCTCAAATGAACTGGTTTGTTCCAGCAGTGCCACCAGGCAGAGGCAGCTCTTTTAGAAAGCACCAGGGTGTCTGCAGTGCTGAAAAGAATATGGGTGGTAGAGGTGAGAGGACAGCAGAATAACCAGAGAGGTGTGAGCCAGGCAGCCCATCCTATCTCCCTGCTCCTGCAATCCTCCCTCAATAAATCTGTGCCTGCTCTATCACTTTGGCATTTGCCGTTGTGGTGAGGAGCTGGATCCTGACTGACAGAAGCACTTTTGGCACACCATGTAAAAAATCTTGGGAAGTGCCAAGAGAAACATGAGTGATGTAGCATGTTCACATTTGTAATTTGTCTGTGTTTGAGTGGTGTATCCAGGGAGGAACAGGGTGTGTCGGTCTGGGGCTTAGACAGACTTTTCCTGGGAAAATAGCTGACATAGACTCGACATAAACATGGTGTATAGACCTACACACAGAATGGAGCACAGGGACACATCACCACATATCTGATCAGTGTGTAAGTGTATTTATTTTTAATTAAAAAGCAAAACAAAATGAGATTTTCTTTCTTGTTCTGGCTGCCGTCAGGCTCTCTTCATTTACTATGGGATAACAGAAATGGCGAGATGTTCAAAGCCATATGGAAGCTCTGGGGAAACGCATGGTGACAGTCTAGAAAATGTTGCTTTTCAGGTGTAAGGAATGTCAAAGTAAGGAGAAATTACAATGAACTCCCAAGCACAAATAAATGTAAGTGTTAAAAGCAGATTTGGTGTAGATAAGTTGGAAATGATCTTGCAGTAATGCACTCTAATTAGTAGTGTTAGTAAAAAAGGGTTACAAAAGGGAGCGCATGACTAGAGTCTGGTTTGAAACAGGTCTTGGCAGAATAAGCATCACCAGAAGTAAATAACCTCTGAATCTTAAATTCAGGGAAAACTCTAAGTTGGAAAGGAACTCTGGAGGTCATCTGGTCAATCCTCACAGAGGCTCACAGCAGGGCTGATTTCAAAGTACTTAGCTTAATAATTCAAAATGTTAACATAAAAAGCAGCACTGAAAATGATTTCTAGAACATGCCATTTGGAGAGACTACAATATCACCAAAATGCAGTGGCAATTGCATTGAAGCAATGTTAGGATCTAAAGTAAATCAGTGCCCTGCCAGTCATATTTTTTCTGTATGGGATATCCACGTGAAATGCTCATACTGGGCTTATACTTCCCACAGAGCTCAATCTTTCCCTTTCAAAAATCCTGTGCAAAGACTTTCAGAAGCATCGTTGTTGCTCCCATGGTGGGAACTCCCTGCAGGAGCTTTTCTTCCCAAGAAGCTGCCTAGGATAGACCCCAGCACTTCCCGACTGCTGAGCCTGACCCGTTCCAGGTGTGTGCTGGTGCAGCTCTGTCGACTTCTGTGGAACTGCTGTGGCATGAAATGAGGATGAATCAGGCCTGTAGTTTTTCTGAATGTCAGTGCTAGCCTGGAGAAATACAGTTTTCAGGCTGATGTGGTTTGACACCAAATTCTACAGCAGAGGCAGTGGAGAGCCCAATGACTGAGCTGCCTCCCGCAGGACAGCGATGAGTGATGGACAGGCACTTTTTTCGTACACAGAGGCATTCTCCGTTCAGGCTCAGTAACATCCAAACCCGATTGATCTTCATAAAGAGTTGCAGTTTGGGCCTCGTGCCACAGAAATCTCTCCCTTTTCTCTCTGCATTACTCATCTTCCTGAGGGCCTTTTGCTCTCAGATTTGCTGCTGTTTCTGGAAAGCATCCTGTTGTAGAGCCTGAGGAGAGCACGCACCTTCCATCACGCAGTGAAAAAGGCCGGTCACAGATTCTTGTTGTCAAGTCCACAAGCAAAACAGGTTGAAAATGGAGAAGAGCAGTACCTTTGCTAAATCCTTCTAGCATGTTAAGGATTTTTTATTTTAATGTGTAAGCTGAGTGCAGTACTCTGAGAAGGAAAAGTGATATTCTAATGTGACAAATAGCTCGGTTTCCCCTGCTGACAGGTCTGGGGTCATAGCCCTTCAGGCACCTCACAGTAGGGCTGTTCATTTCCATCTTGTGCTCCAGGAGGAGGTTGAGGCCATCTAAAATGTTCCCTGTTGTTACCTTGTGCACTAACAAGCACTGCCAGCTGTAAAGAGGGCAGTGGAGACCCTCTGGTCATCATTTGAGTCTCTACTTTAGAAAAGTGGTGCCAGGAGAGGGCATTTTCATGTTTCTTGTTTTCCACTCTCCAAACTCAAGACTGCCAAAGCACGTTTTGTCTCATAGGAGGAAAAAACCTACTTTTTTTGGATTTGACCTCTCTTCTGAGTATATCCAGTGTAACTTGTTTGTGGCACAGAGAATTGACACACAGTCATAGAAGGTCAAATAAGACTGTCATCTTTTTTCTGCTTAGCCTTCAAGTAATCATTTTCAGCTACTAATGGCCATGATTTGTTATGTATAAGCTTTAATAACATACTGCTCAAATTAATGAAGTCCTACTTCCAGAACTCTAGGCTAACCATAACTTACCTCTTAAGAGCTCTGCTTAGGGTTTAACTGTTTGGTTATGCTTCAGATGTTTAAAAAAAGAACGTCATGATAATAAAAAATAAAACGACCAAGTGTTACAGAGTGAAATTTCATTATGGTTTCTATAATACTTGGTAAACATTTGTTGAAAAAGCTCATAATTCAAGCCTTTTTTAACACAAGTAACAAATTATAGTAATTTTCAAAATCATCTTGAACCAACAATTGTGAGACCATCTGAGGCTAAACAACCCCTAATGAGATGCAGTGGTAGCAATAGCAAGACAGACAGAAAATCTATAAAGATAATTAAGAAATTATCCATTTGAGAGAATTTTAAGTATCTTTTACGTTCTCATCTGTAGAAGCCAATACACGTAACTTCCTTCTCGCATCTTCCCCACCTCCAATTATTTAACAATAGCATAGGAATTGCTACAGTGTAAAGAGGCATCTGGGAATAAAGCGTGGGGACCCAACCATTGGTTAACACTCTGTCTAACTGACTCTTCTACTGGCAGAGCTAAAAATCCAGTACAAAATACTAGCCCCAGGGGTAAACAAACTCAGAAAAAGACTTTAAGAACATTTTTCAGGAATAATGCTATAATGCTTACAATGGACAAGAAAAGCAGGATAATAAGTGCCAGCAAACTCACGATGTCCTGATTTGGTTTGCACTGTGCCTAGAACTGGTTTTACCCACTCTGTCCTTTTGCTCTCTCCTGATAGTATGGAACCCAGTGATTTTATTATGCAAGTATCACACAGATAAAAAGGAAAAAATGACGCCTCAGCTACAGCTACCTGTGAAATAGACAGATCTTTTAATAGATGTAAAAAGAAAAAAAGAACCTCCCACAAATGCCGTTCTTGGTACGATGCGTAGTGACCCTCAGAAAATTAGGTGGTACATGCAAAGCACGCGCATGAGAGAGTGTTTGTTATTGTATAGGTAATACTGTTTGAATGGGGGTCTAACTTCTTTAGAAGAAGTACCTTTTGAACAAAAACAATCCAAGATAATGAGGCAGTTGAAGACCAGGAGTTGTCTGGGCTGCTTAGTCTAGAGCAGTTTGGGGACCAAAGAGAAGACAGGCATTCATGATTCTTGATTTGGGAAGAAAAAGATGGGCCAGTGCTGTGGAAGTGCCTGCTGTAGTCTGTCTATCTGGGACAGGGGGACCCCAACACATTCATCTCTGAAGAAGATCTTGCCATATCTGCCCTTCAGTGGAAAAAACTGGGCTGACTGAAATGTATCTTTTGAAGACCAATTTTATCTAATTAATTTTGCTGTTGCATGTGTCTGAATAAAAAGCAAAAGACTTTTCTTCTGAGGGAGTGAATCTCATTGTGGTCCCTATTCTTGCTTCTTGTTGTTCTCTTCCCCACAGTTTCCCTTCCCTCAACCATCCCAAAATAAGGTCTCGGAGCTGAAAGTATTCAATTAGGTAAAGAGAAACTATTGCATCACTTATGTTGGTGTTAGATTCCCTACTCACAGCACAGTGGGGAGATCAGAGCTGTGCAGTGTGATACATATTGCTGGGATTGCACAATGATCCCAAATTGCCACTCTAGGGCAAATAAAACTATATGAATGATATCACCCCTGATGAATGCAAAACTGAGCCAAGCAAATATGGGAGTGCCAATAAGGAGCTAGATGCCTTTTTCTAGGATAATAACGACTTGCTAATTTATTCCATTTTTAGAAAGTAAGAAAGAATCATTGTAGTGATACAACAACCACATTTTAGCTAAAGTGCTTCTTTATCGAATGTAATTATGCAAAGATATTTTCTTATACAGTCTAACTTCAGCAGGTTGAAGGTTTTTTATCTATTGGTGAGAAGCCAAAAGTAAAGAAGTCATATAGTAACATGAAGGAATGAATGACTAAGGATCCTACTGGAGATTTCAGAATTCAAGTCTTTCTCCTGCTGTCAGATTCATGGCCAAGTTCTTTGTGAGCAGCCCCACAATGTTAAAAGCATTAGATCACTTAGATTGTGCATCTCTTGATAATATATTCCTCAAAACAGTAAACTTGCTCCTGTCAATGACCTAGAAATAATGAAGGAACTTTCTGAACAATCTCCATGAAGTCTTCTTTAACTTATGCTAAAAAAGAAAGTAAAATATTGCTTATGCTGGCTGTGCACTGGTTTGATTTTTCAGGCCTTTCCTTTGGTGCCTTGCTGTAAGGATCATTTCAGCTGGGTGAGAAAGGGGAAAAGTATGATTATGTCATGCAGGTTTTCATGCACTATAAAAGTAGCTGGTTTTTTCTGCATAGTGATGGAAAATGGTGAACTCAGACTGCTGGGAGGACTATGCTTTTTGATTAATAAAGAAACTGTCCAGTTTAATGCTTCTTATTTTTTTTTCCTCCAAAACTTTGCTGTAAAAATGATATGTTTGCATTATAAGAATAATGGAAAATTTCATCTTGTTTATGTAGTGTGTAAAGGCTGGACTGGCACTGGATTGTGGGTAATTTTCAGAATTCTACAGTGCCAAATCATGAGTATGGCATTTGTCACTGCAGTTCTATTTTGAGCAGGTCCTCAGGATCCCTGCTGCTGCTTTGCTCATCTGTGACTGCCCTCCCCTTAGACCAGTCTGATTCTTCACTGTAGGTCTGGAAGAAGTCATTCAGACCACCTCAATGTCTCCAGGATATGTCTGTCTGCGTCCTAATACCCCCTGGTGACAGATCCCCCAGTCTCCCTAGGAAATTTATTCAAGTAATTTCCTGCTCTTACTGCCTTTTTTCTTCTTGCACCTAACCTAGATGTCTTCTGCTACAACTTAATTATTCCTTAATTGCTCCCATTATTTCTTGTCCTATCCTCTCTATTCATGGAGCACAGCCTCTTTCTCCTTGCCATAATCTTTTATGTACTTGTGGTTTAACTCTTTGAAAGTTGCATGGAATATCCTAGTCCAATCCCACTAATCGTTTGGCATTTTGGGGAGACAGAGAAGAGAGAAACTAGGGGCTTAAGACTTGGTGAAGAAGACTTCTAAAGTCTTCTTCACCAAGTACATGTGGAAGTCATCTCTAACCACTGGCAGGCTCTTGACTTCTGCTCTGAATACTAAAACAGTTTAGATTCAGATTTTTCACTTTAGACAAAAGCTGTTCAGTGGAGTGATCACTAATGGGAACGAGAAAGTTTAAGGTGGTGATGCCCCTCGTTCTCTACCATCCCAGAGAATGAGAGCATGACTGAAAAGTTGTTGCATGACCAGTGTTAAGAAGTAACAACAGCAACCATATCTGAATTCTGCACTGGTGGCAAAATACTCTGCCCTCTGTCTTGTTGTTTGACTGGAGTTCTTCTTTCCAGAGTTTTGTGTTACACTGTGGCTTTCGAAGACTCAGAGTCCTGAAGTAGTGGAAGTGCAGGATTTCAGAAACCTTTGTGTGACTCATTACTGTGTAAACAACACCAATACGAAAATGGTGCATGGGGCAGGGGAGGGGGTGGGAGCATAAGGAAGAAAGGTGGAAGTCTGAGGCTGCAAGAAATTGGGACAATTAAGCATGAACCCAGACCTGACACCCTGCCCTGATTAATTTAACAATAATTAAAGACTTTCAGCAGAGCTCAGTGTTCTGCTGGTTCCCAGCCGTGCAGAGAAGGATGAGTTGTGCAACGGTAACCAGTCCCTATTCATCACAGGCAACACACACAGCAATTACCAGTGCTGCCTATAAACTGAAGCAGAGTTCTGCATTAATTGATTTACTGGGACCTTTTATTCCCTTTCTCTTTTGTTTCCTCCTTTTGTCCCTTATGTTTTTATTTGAAGGGCTGGTTCATTTGGCCACATCACACAGCAGTGCCTGGCCACGGGGGATGTGTCCTTGGGATATGGGGTGGAGCTGCCTTGATTTGAGACACTGCCCTCTGCAACCGTCCCATCCTTCTGAGTCTGTGTTTCCCAGGGTACTGCCTGTGAGAGAGTCTTTCTTCTGAAATCCACTGTAGTAAGCAAAGCGCATTAGACATCTGCTCTTTCTACCTCCCTTCCCCACACCTCTTCTTGCACTCCTCTGTTTTCAGCAGTGATGTCATTTGCCTCTCATTTCACGCTGAATATGAGAGAGAAATCTCGTTATTTCTGACTTAGGAATTCACATGTGTCTCTCTACAACATGTCATGCCAGTTGCCAGCTTGTTACAACATCAGAAGAAGAATTCAAAGTGCTGATTTATCTGCTATTGGAAATGTCTCTAGGGATGAAATCAGATACAGTAAGGAGGGGGAAAGGGAGAGAAAACAGGGAAGACAGCACAGTGCTGCAGCTTTCCAGGACAAAAATCTAGCCTTATCTTAGTTTTCTTGCTTATTTGCTCCTGTTCTGCTAGGTGGACAGGCAGAATGATCAATGGATGTGAAATAGCCAAACATGTAATGGGCAGGAAGTTTGTTTTTTTGATCTGTGAAGGAAAACTATGGGAGAAGGTTGCTACAAAGTCTGGCTGGTAGCTGTTGAACAAAAAGAAGAGAAAAGAAAAAGAAAAGAAGTTTGATACTTGATCCCAGTCTTTTGTTGGAGAATGAACAGTAGTTTTATTTTAGAGCTGAAAGGCTTCCAAGCACAAAGAGCACCCGTCTGCTCCTTGCAATGGGTATTGGAATCAGATGTCTAGTTTTGGTCCTCTGTCTATGTTTTGTTATTTCATGTGTCTGGTTCCCTATATCATTTGTTGCAGGAGTGGGTAGTTGATGACCTCTCTAGCCATGGGCATGACATTTCTAGCTGTACCCAGAGAAAAGTAAAAGGCAGTGAAATGCTTTGGTATCCTCAAACATTGGTATTTATTTTTCATGGGCATGTAGCAGTTCAAATGAGGGATTCCCAACTTCTTTATGCAAAAGACACAGACCAATTGAGGCAAGAAATAATTTCTGGAGAGTATCCAGCCCAGCCCCTGCTCAAGGCAGAGGCAGCCGCAGCAGGTTGCTCAGAGCGGTGTCCAGCCGGGTTTTCAGTTTCTCGGAGGATGGGGACTCCACAAGCTCACCAGTCAGTCTGTGACAGGATTTGACCACCCTCACCACAAGAAAGCTTTTTTCCCCCTGTATTTCATTTTGTGCCCAGAGCACATACCTGCCTGTGGCAGATGTGTGCTGTCCCTTGTATGGGAGAGTGGCACAGCACAGGTGGCCTCAAAGAAGTGGCTGGAGGTGCCACGAAGATGTGTAGCTGCTGCTCCAGCCTTGTGCCCTGTGGGAAAAGGCACTAGGAGGTAGCAGACAGTGGTGTGTCCCCTTTTCCCCATGTTTGTGGGGAAGCAGAAGCTTTCAGTACCCAAAGGGAAAGGCAGCACAATCTGGTAATACTGCATGGCAATTCTGTTATGGAAATGCTTTCTGACTTTCTTTTAAAATTAGGAAATAGTTGGCTTCAGTTTCATTTTTTGGGGGGAAGGGAGGAAATATGCTTTTTGTAGTCTTTTATATATAGGTTATGTATCAGAATGTATATACTTCTGTGGGTAGTATACAAAATGATTCGTACCGGTCTTAAGCTGTGCTTGAATCTGAGCTTTTGTCTAGTGAAATGGTTAAACTGCTTTCCTCAACGCTTAAAGGGATGTTGTGAAAACAAACTGATATTTATGCAGTGCTTTGAAGGTTTAAAGTGTGCATTATTTATTTACTGTTATCATCAGAGAAGTGATTGATAGTTTCTGCTTATGCTGGTATTGACATGAACCTGTGAATAATATATATCAAGAGAATGTCAGTTTGTATGCAAATGGAAAAACCAAATGGAAGGGATCCTTTGAAATGATAAAGACAACAAAGTTATGGAGCAACCTTAAAAACATATTGCAGTGTTAAAATTTCTACTAAATCTGTGTTCTGTGTTATCAACAGCCTTGCACACTGGTTAGTGAGGTCCAAAATGTTCATAATTTAACACAGGGATCATTTTTCATTCAGAAAGAAATTACACCCCCAAAAAACTCCATTAGTATTTTTAAATTAATAGAAGACTAGCAGTAACTCTCTATGACATCTACTTAATAAGCTGTTGAAGTGATTTAGTGATCAATGAGCATTGACATTCCCAAAAGGGAAAGGCAAACTTTGGCGTTCCTTTTGGCACTGCCCCCTGCCTCTTTGCTGCGTGTGGGATAAGAGGGGCATCCTTGGGAACCTGGGCCTGCCCTAGCCGGAACACCTTCACTGCTGCTTGCAGAAGGCTGCTGGGAGGAAAGATGCAACAGATCTTTTCATTTCCTGCTGGAAAAGGAAAAAAACCCCAACATTCTCTGAAATGCTGCTTGAGCAGAGCATTTAATCTTAGCCATGAAGGACAAGGCTATTCCAATGCGGGCATACGTTTAGGTACCTTGTTTAAAATGGGCGAGACCTGTCAGGCCTTGCTGAAGGAGATCTGAAAATGCAGAGGATTTAATAGGGAACCACTCTGTCTGAGAACCTTACTGGAGGGTGTGGAAGGGCTGGAAATGCCTGCTTGAATGCTCCACAACAGTTGACCCTACAGAAAGGAAAATTTTTTGTTCCTCAAGGTCACCGAGTAACAATTATCCTTGTGCCTGGAGAGGCCATGCCTGAAAGTCTGGACTGCATGAAGACTTCTCTTTGCCCTCTCTCCAGATATCTCTGCCATGGGTGTCTACATACAAACAGGCAGGCCCATGTGTATACTGTATATGTGTGTATATATGCTATGCATGCAAATATATATGGTATGTGCATGGTGTAGGCCATATATGCCATATGCCACATATGAGGGATATTTTTAATGTCTCCATATATAAATATACACAGCCTTACTTTTTTTTTTTTTCCACCTGCAGTGATGGAAGTGTTTTTGAAAAATGAATAATTGCTGCTGCTTCCTTTTCACTGAATTCAAATACAGATGCTTGACAGTTTAAAGGAAGTTTTTATTTAAAAAAAAAAAGAGCTTATTTTCCTAAATCCAGTGAGAGAAAATAAAACCCAAGGAAGGTGTTCACATTTAATAGAACAGACTTTAGTAGGAATAAATTGGTATAACTTGGCTATTATCACTGAAGCTGCACTGATTACCTGTGTCTGTGAATCTGAGTCCAGGTTTTTGGTTTTTTGACCTGTTTTAATGTCTTCAAATGACTCTTACTTTATTATTAGCAGAAGATACTGTGCTAAGGATCAGACCTGTGTACACAGTGTTCTGCTCTTTGTGTTGGCACATACATGTGGGTCTTGACACTGGTGGAGCAGGGATTGGCTGTCCTGCTCAGACAGCACAGTTTTGCAAATTGGCCGTTTCCCATTCCTTCTTTTAGGGTCATACTTACAGAGGTAATGAGTAAAGACAATTCTACTCTGGAGGCACCTTTATAGCTGATTATAAGGATTAATAGTCCCTGTCATAACATATTTGTCAATATACCCTTCAAATAATAATAATTACCTCTACCAGAATTTGGTAGCTAGTCCATGCTCCTCTGCTCTTCCACTGCCCATCTCCTTGGTCTGATGTCCCCCCCAGCATTAAATACAGCACTTGGTTTCCAAAACTGAGGCAAGTGGAATAAAGGATGTGCTGTGCCTTGGTATTTGTAGGTCACTTTAGCCAGACAGACATTTCAGGAAGGCCATCAAAATGCTTCTAGCATGTAGAGCTACTCTTAGGAGAGCAGGTGAGGCTTGAAATGCATTCTGTAGTTGGCTTTCCTTGTCAGGTTTGATTGCGGCAGGTTACGATAGGACTGGATGAGCTTTGACTGGGACTTCCAACCTGCAGAAAATGTTATTGGGCAGGTCACTGTGAGCCTTCCCCACTCTGCTGGCCTCCCATCCGGATGGCTGGAGTGATGTGCTGCAAACTGACAGCTCAGGGATGTGCAAGCGAGCTGCTCTCTGGAGTGCAGCTGCTCTGCTGGGCATTGCTGAGGTGAGGTCGGAATCTGCTGAGATGCCACTGGCTCTCTGCAGTGTGGCAAAGAGGAATTAATGCTTGGGTACCACTGCTGCAGCACTTGAAAGACACCCTGGCATATCACCCACATTGCTAGAGAAGCTCCATTTCTTCTTTTTCTCTCTCTTCCCTTCTTTCAAACTCTGTGAAGCAAAGGAGAACCTTTGGTCTGGATTGTAGAAATTGCTGCATGGTGTTGCCCTTTTAGGGGATGAAAAGAAAGCTTATTTCTTCTTTCCCCTCTGCCTGAATCTCCTCTATGCTTTTCACTGTCTTACAGTCCTTTTCCCATCTTCTACTAGGTAATTTTTGTCTTTCAAGACAAATATATTCTCTAATTTGCTGTCACTTTCAGGTTAAAGTCCTAGTCAGTACAAATGTTACTCTGTTGTCTTCTTCAGTTTTGATTTATGTGCATGATTTGGGGGAAAGTTAAAACTTAATCCAAGACATGTTACTGTTGAACCTTTGGGACCCTAATAGCTGTACCCCATTTTGCAGTGGGCTGTGTCTGAAAGCACACACAGACCTGATGCATGCTTTAGCCAGTAATAGATGTTGTGTCTCTGTCAGGGAGTGGTAAGCAAAGACATGTGGATGCTGAAATTTAACTTCTAGGTTAGACCCTACCCTATTGGAAACAATGGTCTGGAAACACTTCTGAGAACCTGTTGCAGAAGTGTTTCTGTCATGCGGGGTAGAGATGGACCAGTGTGTGAATAAAGGTTCAGGGCACTCAGGGACCAGAGGGAATTGTCCTACAAGCCACTGGCAGTACCTGGGGTAACCTGGAAGCCTATCTTCTAATGTATGAGAATGAGAAATTCTGCTTCCAATATGTTTTCTTTGTGCCATTGCTATATTGTCTTCTTGATATTAGGATTTCTGTCAAAAATAAATACTGTTGATGTTTTCTTCTACTGGCATGCATTTGTGGAGGCTTAAGACTCTGACTCACTGCTTACTTTCATGCCAAACAGGTTAAGGTAAGTGGCCACCAAAACACAGGGTTCAAGAGGGAGGTCAGAGAAGCATTTGTGTATAGTCTTTAATGCACAGTCTGTTCTGGACAAGTCTTTATATTGATCTTTTTTAAACTTCAGCATTCACTCTACTCTCTTTTATTTGTTTTACTTTTTGAAACCATAGTGGTTATGAAATTAAGCAGAGTTACCAATATCTGCAAGAGGATGGATTTGAGATTTCTTTTCTACTTATTTTTAACCCTTCAGCATAAGTAATTATTTGCTTTAAAAGTATATTGCTTTAGAGGCAAAAGTCTCACCAGGAGTTCAACCAGTGATGGAGTTAAAGTGGCTTAATTGTAGCAATATGAGAATTATTCACTGGTGTGTTGCACTATATACAGCTGATAAATACCTGTAGAGCACTAAGTGTCATAAACATCACCAGTTTTATTCAGTGACAGGAAGCACAGTGTTTAGAGACAAGTAAACCAACCCTCCTCTGTCACCCCAGGAAACCTACAGGATAAACAAAATGCCTTGAGAACTTTTGTACGAGCAACTGTTTTGTAAAGGAAAATATGTCTTGAGATACAATACAGGATACTCATCTCATGCACAGAGTGCCTCTTCAGCTATTTGAACAGCACAACCCCTGTTATACCAGCTTGCTAATATTCAGTGCTGGCCTGCAGGCAAGTCTCACTCTTCTCCTCCACCTGGTTGTTTCACTGTGTATCACCACTTCAGCCCTCTGTCACCACTCCCTAAAAGCAAAGTCAGCTCTTCTCCCACTAACCTTTCAGCTTTCACATGAGATCTACTTTTTGCAGCGATTCCAAGTAAAGCCTGTTGAGAAGTTTCTGTCTCCTGTCGTGGAGGGATCTTCTGAAAACCAAAAAGCTCTTCAGTTTTCTCTGCCTCTTCTGGTTTGAACAGCTCTGGAGATGGGATTTTCTGTGAGCGGGATGAAAAAAAATCCATTTATTTACTGTACAGAGGCTTCTGTCTGGTATCTATGATTAAATATCTTATGCATGAAAAAATCCAAAACCCCAAAGCTGAAAACTCGTGAACATCTTTAGTGAAAGAATACAATTAAAGTTACAAAAAAAGTGTTTGGAAAATGCCAGAACTGATGTTGTTCATACAGCCTTCAGCCAACAGAGAGATGTTTGTTACCCTGCAGTCTTCATTCACATGGTGAGATGTTGCACTCTCTGGTGCAGGAGGATTAACATGACTAAAGACCTTCTATACTTGGAGGGAGTTCCTGACAGTGTCATCAACCCACCCAGATCTATTTTAGGAAGATAGTGAAGCAGTCCTCTGGGCTCCTTGCATATTCATTGGGAAGAGGTTGGTGTTTTTAAGAAAGGTCATCAGTGTCCCTCCCCAGAGTTAAGACACTGTGTTAGGAAGGCTGGATCCTCCCCTCCAGTCTTCTCGTGGTTTTTTTCAGTGTAAATAAAAGATTGCATACTGTTTCTCTGTTCTCCTTTCTAACCCAACCTCCTGCTTCTTCTATGCTATTGTGGAATGAAGCCTGTACAGAGTGCTGATGTCATGGTCTGCTAAGAAGGCAACACCTGCTGGCCTTGTAAGCCACATGCATCTCTGTCCCTGGCGTGGCACAGATGGGCTGTGTGTGACGGCCAGGTTTTGACCTGCTTCTCACAGCCCCCAGTGCAGGCAGCACCACGTGCCTCCTCATGGCTTCACCTCCAGCTGCCCCACTCCCAACTGGCTCATTTCTCCCCAGAGATATGTGTGTCAGGGCAGGGGCACTGGTGGCTGCCACATGTCACAGGCAGCAGGGTGGAGAGCAGGTGAAGTTCTCAGTGTGTTGAAACAGTCGAGGGAGGAGAACTGCACATTGCAGGCAAAGCTGGCTTTGCAAAAGTCATTAGAAAGCACTTCTATGGGGAAAGCAAAGGGGTGGGAAAATCCCATCTGTCTTGCTTTGAGAGGTTTGAAATGAAAAACTAAATCTCTGAGTGCCGGTCCAGGACATGAGCAGCAGCTCCACCCAAAATCCTAATGTCTTCCAAATGAGCCTGGGTTTCAAGCAAATGTCAGAAGACCTGACCAAAGAAACAAAATGTGAAGGCGGCTCCCTGTTAACCATGGAGTGGCTGCCAGAAACTGTCTGTGACTGGTTTGGGGACCTGCCACAGCTCCTTCAGGGCACTGCTGTGCTCGCACCGCCACTGCCCAGGGGAGGCCAGATTCTGTAGTGTCAGCCTGGAGTGTGTGGTGCAGCTGAGTTATGAGCTGGGGCAGGAGATGGCCTGCAAAGACAGTATGTGCTTTGGAAGAGAAGGGAGTGCACAGTTCCACAAACACTTGCCATCATGCTCTGTTGCAGCTGGCAGTACAGTCCCATTGTGGTCATTAGGGCATTAGGAGGTGGAGATTGGTGAAGCCATGGGTTTACTCTATGATTTTGGACACTCTGGTTCACCTCTCTGCACTTTTTCCCAGCAGGTTCTGTCATACCATTTAAGCAATCCTAAGGCACAGTACCCTACAGGGCTGGGAGAGCTGCTCCCACGGTGTTTGTGCAGTGTCTGTGTCTACGAGTGTGTGTGTCACAGCTGGTGAAACTGCTTGCCACCACCAGACATAAGGCACAGGCCTGACACAAGTGGGGGAAGAGCAGGGGAGGGACACTGAGCCTTCCTTGTTCTCTAAACATAATAATTTCTGCTTGTCAGGTTTCCCTGTGAATGAATCGAATGGCAGCTGACCCATTGCATGAACTGTATGGGCAGTAGCTTCCTTGGGACACTTTGTGGAGCTGAATTTGGCTCTTGTTTCCTGGACTAAAGTCCTTCTTGGTGATTCAGCACCTTCTGGCCTCCATTGGAGCAGGGAGAGGTGACAGAACAGAAGGGTACAAACAACAGAGAAATCAAGAAGCGGCTTTTTCATGAAGACCTGAATTGTGTTTTTCTGTTTCTTAACCATGTCCTTGGTTTTAATGCAATTAGTGTAGTCTGAGGTAATGTGAATTCATTCAGCTTCCTTGCCTTCAGGACTAAATTGGTTTCTCAGGGAGATCTGGAAATCCCTTCCCTGACCCATTACTGTGCAACATGATATGATGTGTATAGAGGGGAGCACTGCAACTGAGCTTAAGAGAATAGACTCAGCTGCATGAAAATACCTGCATGTCCAACTCCCACTAATCAGGTGTCCAAGTATATTTGTTTTCAGGGCTGAGGTGATGTAATTTGGAGAGAGGGAATAGGACAAAGAAAGCTTCCCTTTTTTTTCCCTAAAGGAATAAAAGCAATTTTTATCAGGAAAAGCAGAACGTTTACTTGCATTTATTAAATCGAGCTGCTGGTAATGGCTTATCTGCTCTCCCATACCTTCCAGATGCTGCCCAGGCTCTCCAGTTGGCCCTGCATGTGCATGAAGGGAATGGCATGACCTTGCTGTGTGATCAGAGCTGCATCAGCTAAGCAAAGGGCATGAGTTACAGTAGGAGACTGAAGTATTTAGACAGACAGTCTTGGGCTGCTCTTGTGAGAAATAAGGGAGGAAACTGGTTTAAAGCAAGAGTCAAGACCAAACAATGTCTTGTGGCAGGAAAGATGAAAGTTTATTTTGTATTAAAACAGCAAACAGTATCTGCGAGTCTTTCCAAATGGAAAACTTCACTTTTGAGCTCAGAACCAAACTGTTTCATTTTCTGGATGCCAGAATCTCTTTGGTGGATTTCTATGAAAATTGAAAAATGTCAGCCAAAAGCAGACAGTTCAGGGTAAAACTCTTGTTTTCCATTTAAAAAAGCAGCCTGAATAGGAGAATCGTGTGGTCGTTCCTTGGCATCACAGCATTTGTACAGCAGCACTGGAATTTGCATTCCGTGTATGAATGAAGAAATGCTCATTTTAACTATCTCTTGGGACATGCAGGAGAAGGAGATGTGCTGGCATGGATCATTCTGTAAAATGCTAACTATGAAGATGGGAAGGGAATACTTATGCTTGTTTTACTGCTCTGGCAATATTAAATGTACTTTCTTGTTATTCCCATTAAGAAAGAAGGGAGATACTTTTTCATGAGAGACATAGGTGCTGATTTGCTGTAGTGGAACATTTCCCTTGCTGTACCTCTGTTGACATTGATTATTCATACCACTTCTGCCTTAGTTGCTGTACAAGGTTTCTGCCTTGGAAACCCTGACAGTTCCCTGGGGACACGGGACTGTTTCTCACTCGAGGACACACAGCCCCAGCTGGGTACTGGCAGCTGAAGGCATCCCCAGCCCTCCTGTGCCTCCTCCCCCTGTGCCATGGTGGGTTGGATGGAGAGAGGGTTGTTGTGCCACCAAGCGCAGTGTCTGCTCACTGTCTCGTGGCCAGACAGCTCTTGGGTGGTGGGCTGGAGAGGGCAAGAGGGAACGTGTCTGCCTTGCCTGCTCCTGCCCTGTCTGCCTGCTGACTTGCAAGGGAATGGGGTGGCTCAGTGGCTTTCGCTTTCCTTTTCCCATATGTTTTCTCCCAGTTCTGCACAGAGGAGTGGGAAAGTGCATCCCTTGGGACTTCCTCGGGTGGACTGGCAAGACTGTAGCATAGTCAAGCCCCAAATAAGCAGTGAAGGAAGTGGGAAAGGACAGGCACTTGGATATTGCGTCACAGCGGGTTCAGCTAAGTGTCTATCTTGGGATATGGTTGTTTGTTTGTTTGGGGTTTTTTGCTTGGTTTTTTTAAACTTTGATAAGGCTTTTGCTCTCACTGCTGGTTTTGGCCATCAGCCTGCACATGCATCTAAGCAAACACAGACTCTTCATTTTTATTTTCTTTAAAAGGAAATCAGAGCTTTTTATAGACGCTTACTGTAGGGAAGCAAAAAATTTGATGCAGACAGTTCATTATAACCATAACTCTTCCCACCTTCTCAAAGCACTGCTGTACACCAAGGTGATGCCAATTCACCCAAGCTCCGTTATAATAAAGATGTAGAGGTTGCTCTGAAGAGGTAAAATCTCTTCATGTAACCCACTTCACTGTGCTGGGACTAAATGATATGGAGACTGGTGGGAAAGGGGAGGATCCCAGCCCCACGCTGCTATTCAGGGGCTCCTTGGCTGTTCCTATTTCTATCACAAGAGGTTGGCTCCATGCACTCCTTCCGTGTGAAGGAGATGATGTGTTTCTTTGTCTGTTGCTGTGCCAGTATGGAACAATAAACTCTGTTCCTCCTCTTTTTCAAAATAGATTAATAGTTTGGAGATATATATATATATATGTATGTATGTATATATAATATATGTATATACACACATATGCACATTTATGCTTCTATATATTTTGAAATAGTGCTGAGGACATTATCTGATTATTTTAGGTTCCAGCCTGGACACAAGTATTGCAGCAATATTTATCAAACTGTTTCTGGTTTTCAGGTCATCTGGAGATTGTTAAGAGCAGCCTGGGATATAATTAATCTTTCTCATCTTGTTTTACAATGTTTCTGCCACTTATGTGTCCTTTAGTTTGCTCAGTGGGTTAAACTGGAGATGTGCTTTGTGTTTCTCTTCCAGTATGACTTGTAGAAAGGCAGAAGGAGTATTTCTCAAGCTCCACCTAGTTGTGCAAAGCACAGCATAGTCATCATGATTATCAATATAATTTATCAGTATATAATTAAAACAGAAAAATGCAATTTTTTATCAGGAGAAACAGTCCTTTCTCAATCCTTGAACTCAAATGACATATCCTAAATAAATCTTGGATATGAAGAAAATTTGTGACAAACAAGGAACAAATCTAAAATACACATTTTTATTAGAAATTGCTTACTCCAAAGCAATGTATTTGAGCAAAAGAGTGTGTGACATCACCCACCACTTGGTTTGCTTAGCGATTGTCTCTTTGCCTGAGTAATGCCAGTTATCTTCTGTAGGCAAATGGAGTCCTGAGTATTTAATCTCAATAAATCACTCAGATGAGAACTTTCTAAAGAAAAAATGGATGGGCTTGGAAGGAACTTGCCTACAGTTCTAAATAAGGGTGGTCTTTATTGAGGTATCCATAGTGAATGCTGGAGCATATATGGAGAAGTCTGGCAGGCTCTCCAACGGCCAAATTTCTCCTTCCCATAAATGGTCAAAAGTCCCTTTACACCTGTGGGGAATATGGTCTGTCATTACCCCAAATAGTGTTAATTGTTTTCACACCCTGCCTAATAATATTGATTTTCCCCAGAGGTCTCCATTTGTTTTCCCTGTCAGTGTTGGTGTGATGACTGGGGCCGGTTAAAGGCCTTTGCTGGGGAGCTGGTTGTGATCAGCAGGGATAAGGAATCCTTTGCCTGAGATTTGCAAACTAGAAAAACTCGAACATTCATACTTGACCTCGATTATACAGCAGGTCCCATGGAGAGAAACACTGTGGACACCCTGAGGAAAGCAAGGTGGGAGATACAGCTCTGGTTTGCAAGGGAAAGCAGAATACTGACTGGGCTTTTGACTAGGGTTTGTTTGGATTCAGTGCTTGCTGAACAAGGTAAACACACCCATCCAAGGAATATCTGAAGGTAGCATCATTTGCTAAGTTGTTTCTAAAGGAACAGTAACACAATTTAAAAAAAAAAATTTACCTTGTGCCTTCTTCTAAATCCTGTCTCTCTTATTATCATTCTAGTTAGGACAGGATTCTCATGTTTGACAGGGTAGTTCCTTCATCTACTTTATTCTTCCTGTTGCATACAGTTGCAATACTTATATTGCTATTTATGCTTTTCTGCACAGCTCTGGTCTTTGCTTTTTCTTATGACATATTAAAATGGAATAAATACTAAGAGCTAATGATGTTGCTTGAGTAAGATATCAGGATATCAGGTAATAGAAAAAATATCAGAAGAGAAAACCTGTTTCCATCTCAGGGTTACATATTTCTATAATGCACAGCAAACATAAAAATAAATCTGCATGGTGGTGAATTCTATCTTAGAAAGAAGCATGTGAACGTTTCCAAAACAGTCACCTAATTTCTGCATGCTACAGCTCATCCATAAGAAAGACCTTGAAGCTAGACTGGTGGGTGTAAATTTCAAAATCAGGAAGCATTATTTTTTTTCTGTTAACAAAACTGAGGCTAATTCTGAAGTGGCTGTTCTAAAATAAGAATGGAATTTAGACAGAAAGCATTAAGATTCTTACATACCCATTTTCAATTATCCTGCTTACCTAGACATGATTCTGGTCAAAACTGCATCACATGGCTGTTGGTGTAGCAGGGATGTTAACATGGAGTGGATCAGATCCTGGCCTCGGGATGGGAGGGTTGAGTGCCTCTCCTTCTAGAGTGCACATGCCCAGCAATTTTTTTCCTTTCATATTTTAGACCAAAATGCAATAAAGAAGACAGGTAAACAGACAGCTGTAAGGGTCCCTGCAATGGACCCTCAGCTGTGGGGAGTCCTGCCCTCCACCCCACTGCATTTCAGAGGCTTTGGCTGTGTCTGTGGTAGCCTGGACCTGGGGCAGCTTTGAGGTTGCAGGGAGCCTGATTCTTAAACTTTATGGCCATTTCGGGGCTTGAAAGGATGAGGACATGGGAAGATGCCCCTGAAAAGTGAGCACAACTTTGTTTCTGGTTGCTGATTTCCTCCTAGACCTCAGCCAGTATTTTGGGGGGCCATACAGCAAATGCTGCAGCAGCAGGCACAGTCTGTGCTTGAGGAGTTCACTGCAAGTGGGACTTGGTGGCACTCCTGCAGCTCATTTCTACCTTTGTTACAGCTATTTGAAGCCTTGAGGTGTTTGGGAGAAGAGCTCTTCTCAGCTTAAATAGTTTGACCAAAAGAAGCTGCAGGAAAGAAGATTTCTACAGAAGGAGATATTTCTCTAAACTATGGCTCCAGGGTAAAGGTGTGGCAGCAAAACAAGGAATTCTGCTTTATGTGTGTGACAGTATGAACAATTTCAGGCATCCTGACTTGGCTTGGCATACCTACTGTTTTACAGTGCATCTTAATCCCAAGATTCTGGTTTTCACAAAAATCCTCAAATTCTTCTCTTCTCTTGAAGTAAGTCCAAGTGTCTTTTGAGCTCATGCACAGCCTTTGTTTCAGCTGCCTCTCATGATAACATCTTCCACCTTTATTGCCTTTAAGCTGGAGCAGTTCTACCTGACAACTTCCCTGTTTTCTCCCAGTTGTATTATTTAAGATGTTTGCAGCCGTTTAGGCATACCTTGCCTTCCTTTCCCCTGCTGCTCCACCCTAGCTTGGTAGAGCTTACCTTGATCACCCCCATCATGATTTTGAAAATCATCTACTAGGTCACATCAAAATATTTTCTTGTCCAATGAAAATAAGCATAACTTGCCCTCACTTCATCCACCTAATAATTTAGGACCCAGTAAGAGCCAAGATCTGTTTTTACTTTTTGTTGCCCTGCTCTTGCACCCTCTGAGGCAATAATATTCTCTCTGTCCTACAGTGACTAATACAGAGCATCTGTTAAGCCTCCATCTTCAGAACAAGCCATTGATTTCTAGTTGTTATTGCCATATGTCTATTAACAAAAGTTGTATCCCACCTCTCCTTTTTTTTTTTTGTTTTGTAATTTTCTCTGATGTTCTGCCACATATTGGTGGCTTTAATTACGTTTTTTCTACTACAACCCTTAAAATCCCCTGCCTCTACAAAGTGTCGTGTTGTTACAGTACTTAGCATGCACAGCTTTGCCTGATTCCTTTCTCAGGGATTAATTTATTTTGTGCCTTTTGTGTTGAGCTACAATTTGGGGTGGTGAATGGAATTACATCTAACTGGTGATCAGTCACAAGTGGACTCCCCAGGGATCAGGACTAGGGCCAACCCTGTTTAATATCTTCACCAGTGACGTGGGTGAGGGGATCAAGTGCACCTAAGTGAGTCTGCAGACCAAGCTGGGTGGGAGTGTGGTCTACTGGAGGGTAGGAAGGCTGTGCAGAGGGATCTGCACAGGCTGGATTAATGGTATGAGGTTCAGTAAGGCCAAGTGCCGAGTCCTGAACTCAGGTCACAACAACCCCAGGCGGTGCTGGGGATGGAGTGGCTGGAAAGCAGCAGAAAAGGACCTGAGGGTGCTGGTTGACAATGGCTGAACATGAGCCAGCGTGTGCCCAGGTGGCCAAGAAGGCCAATGGCACCTGGCCTGGATCAGCAATGGTGTGGCCAGCAGGACCAGGGGAGTGATTGTCCCCTGTACTCAGCACTGGTGAGGCCACACCTTGAATCCTGCATCCAGTTCTGGGCCCCTCACTCCAAGAAGGACATTGAAGTACTGGAGCGAGTCCAGAGAAGGAGCTAGGGCTGGAGCACAAGTCTGATGAGGAGTAGCTGAGGAAGCTGGGGTTGTTTAGCCTGTGGAGAACAGGAGGCTCAGGGGAGACCTTATCATCCTCTACAACTGCCTGAAAAGAGGTTATAGCCAGGTGGGGGTCGGCCTCTTCTCCCAGGTAACAAGTGACGGGACAAGAAGAAATGGCTTCAAGTTGTGCCAGGGGAGCTTTAGATTAGATGCTAGGTAATGTTTTCTCACAGCAAGGGTTGTCAAACATTGGAACAGCCTGTCCAGGAAAGTGGTTGAGTCACCATCCCTAGAAGTGTTCAAAAAAGTGTGGATATGGCACATAAGGATGATGTTTAATGATGAACATGGTGGTGGTGCTAAGTTGACGGTTGGACTTGATGATCTTAAAGGTCTTTTCCAAGCTGAAAGATTCTATGATTCTGTGATTTGCTGACTGAACCAAATTCTTCAGTACTGAGTGTGCTCAGCCTAGATTTGATGCTTAGATTAGAGCCTGAACACCAGGTGAACATATTCTCTTCAGTGTTTCTGCATTGACATCAGTGTACAGGTACAAGCTCAGTGCTGTAAACCAAAAGCAACTCTAAACGCCACAGTTTATCGCTGCCATAATGTAAGAGCCCTAATCACAGGTACTGTAGGTCATGCCGATGTTTTGGTCTGACACAGAAACAATGTTTGGGGCAAGTGGGATGGGATGACCCTTGTAAATCTGGCCCCTGCATTCAGTACCCTTTTCCCAACACATTTTTTATATCTTATTTGAACTCTTGCTTCACAGCCACTGTTCTGTCCTTTTACTTTGTGATCCATAACTTTCTGTTTGTCTCCATTAGTCATCTCTGATGCTGGAACTTGTCAAAACTTTGTTTGAAAAATCTAACCTCAATGTGCTATACAGCATCTGTCATGCTTTTCTTATCTGCCACAGCAGCATTATCTTCAAAGATATCCAGCAGGTTAGTTAAGCATGACCTCCTGTGTCTAAAGGCATGCTGGCTGTCCTTAATCAAACTGTCTTTCCAGGTGTTCTCATGTCACATCCCTGAATGTTTTCCTGTGCCAGATGGTAATCCTACCTCTCTGTAATTTCCTGATTTGGTTCTTGACCTCTCTTGGGGGTAGGGGAAAGAAGCCAGAGTGACACTTTGAGTTTAAAAATTTCTAGCAGACTAAGGGTACTTTATTACAGTATCTTCTTTACCTCCTCATTTATCATTGTTCTTGCTCAGTCTCATTAATGGGGGCTGACAGTTAAGGGCCACTTAATCCATATTCCACTTTCCAAACTAGTTGGTGTCTCAGAGGGATCACAGGTTTTTATAACTGAGAGGATACCTTGGTGCTTTGCCAGAAAACCAAAAGCCAAAACTGATGTACTCAAAAAGAACAATGTTGTAGCTCCCCTTATTTACTAAAGGTGAAAAAGCTTGAATAAATGGCTCAGACCTCCTGCACTAGCATGCAGGGCCTTGGGTTTTTTCAGAGAGATGTGTTGGTGGATGGTTTATTTCCTTGAACTGCAGTAGTTATGATGGCAAGAATGGTGTTTGTGCCTTGTTTTGACCTTGGGTAAACAACTTGCAGTGCAGAAACTGTTTTTCTTGTTAAACGAGGTGAGCTATCCTGTTGGTGATGAGCATTTCCCCTTCTGTATGCCAGACTGGAGACTTTTTCCTGCTCCAGAAAGCCGTGCCATTTCTTAACTCCTCTCTTCTTACATGCTAATGGACTATAGTCCGTGAAAATATTTTTTTCACATTGGTTTTAAGCTGGTGTCCTGGATGGAGGAACTGAACCACAGATCAGCTGCATGAATCTGCATTTCCCTTTTCAGTGAGTCAAAGATTCACATTTCTCAGCTTATCAGTGTGGTGAGACATCAGCAGTAAGAAAGATAACTAGTGTGAGTAGGTGTAGAGGGCCCTTGTTCTTCCTTGTGGCTCTACAGAAACAGAGAGTAGAAATGAAAGAATAAAGTGACAGATCAATTATATCTTAATAAAATATACTGAAAATACGTATTAGAAAACATGTCAGTAAAGACAAATGCCATTCTTCACTGATTTCCAAATTCTTGGCTCTTTTTGAAATACTAGAGTAGTCCCATTTTAGGTCCATGAGAAATGAAAGCATACTCCTGGGTTTCCATGCTAAATGCGATATTCAAGAGGCCATGATAATAATGAACTAAACCGCTTTCCCTGTCTATTAAATACCCAGAGCAAAAGCCTTGCATGCCTCTGCAGGTCAGAGTAACTGGAATTACCTTTATGGAGTGCCCTCCTTTGCTTTGTAATTAACCTCCATGCCCTTAATGTTGTGATAATTAAGGGATGTATTTAAGATCTCAGATCAGCAGTGCATGTACTGTGATCAGCTACAGGAGATCTTCTCTGGATAAGGGGATTTGTTGAATCAAGGCCAAACAGCAGACTCTCAGTCAATGGGTCAGTATGATAAATGGGGTTTAGTCTTTGTCCACACAAGAGCAAAAGCTCACAGGCAATTTTATGCATACAGGGGACGGGAGTTTTGCTGTTGATTGTCACTGCATGAGCAGGGGCTGTTTGTAACATTTAAAGAAAAGTAGGTGTGTAAGGGATTGAGTCACTGGTGCCATAGGATGAACTTGGCCTCGAATACACCAAATCTTGCTCTCTTCCCCTCAGTTCCCATTCACTGCTGCTTCAGTTAGAAAGCTGCCAATATTTCTAGAGTTCGGGCGGGCTGTGCCTCCAGGTCAGGCTCTTCAGAGCCCAAAGGGTGGCTGAAATGCTGAGGAGATTCCTAAATAATCATTAACATTTTGGTCCCTTATCTCTGTGAAGTAACTGCATGGTTTTATGTATTTCTCTTATAAAGCCTTTACAGACCTTTTTTCCCCTCTAGTTTTACATTTCTTGCTTTCATATACAAACCTCCTTTAGAGGTAGGCCAAAAAAAGGCAGAAGCATGAATACAAAACTGAGAAAACTCTTTCAACAAACATTATTACCACAAGCCTGCATACCAGTCTGTTTTGTTACTATAGCAGCAGCACTAGTGAGGTATGTTCAAGCTGTGAGACCATAAATCAAGTGCAAACCTTCAGGTTGTATCCAGTAGGATCTTGTCCTGCT
This sequence comes from Edolisoma coerulescens, assembly GCA_013397115.1. Taxonomy (NCBI): domain Eukaryota; kingdom Metazoa; phylum Chordata; class Aves; order Passeriformes; family Campephagidae; genus Edolisoma; species Edolisoma coerulescens. The sequence goes on from VWZW01002309.1 coordinate 541,195, forward strand.
CTTCAATCTTCCCCTACCTATGTTTACTGTGTAGTTCTGGTTTGGATAGTGGCACGTCTGAGCATAATTTATAGAGGAAATCACTTTCCTCTTCAGACACAAGCCAGAAATGCCAAATTTTATGGCTCCATCAGCTGAGAAGACATTTTCTCTTGTGAGTCAGCTTCATTCTGATTGTTTAATAGGTATTAGCAAGTGCGGAGGCTTGAAAGCCTGCAACTCATTCTTTTTAAAAATTACCAGAATGTAAATTTATATTCAACATTTGTTTGGAAATAATCCAGAAGAATTTGGATTGCCTCTTCATTGTTAGGCAAATAACTGTATGAACAGGCTGCTCAGTTTTGTTAGAGGAACAAATGTGGACTGAAATGATTGGCAAGACACAAATAATTGGTTTGGCCAGTGGCCTGGTTTGGCTTTTTGGTCAGTTTGTCTTTGTTTCTTTCTCCAAGTAAAATAAATGAGCTTCCCAGTTCATCTTTCATTTTCAGGAGAGCAAGTCTAGCCAGTCACTTTTCTTCCACGATTGATCAAAAGATCCAGAAACAGAAATGCAACCAAACCATGTGCAGCATTTGAAGGAAGGCTGTCACTTTTTTTTTTTTTAATTAAAGTGATTGATTACAGGAAATTCCAGTTTCTGACTGACATTCTATACCACAGATGCTCTTCAGAGAAAGGGATTGTTCCTTCAAGAAACCTACCATGTGTTGGGTTTCCATGTGTTGGGTTTCCTTGGGCCTTTTTCTACATTTTGTCTTTCTTTTTGAAGCAGGGGAGAATATAGGCGAGTAGAAATTTGTATTAACGTTACTCTCAGCTTTTTTTGGCTCACAGTTATTTTAATGTAATGAAATGCCAGTGGAGGAAACATGGTCTTTGTGGTCTTTTGCTGATGGACATGGCATCTATGCTGGCAAGACTTGAACATCTAATTTCCGCTGGCAAACTGGAAGGCTTAAACACGACTAGAGGTGGCAAGCCATGAGGTTGGTATGGACAAGAACGTGCCACTCAGAAAATATATGGAATAAGCTGCAGAATAGAGGAGAAAAACTTCCTTTCCCAGTGACCCCTCCCACTCCCCATCTCCAACCTCATTTGCTTTCATCTTGGGTTTACTATTGAGGAGTCAATATGTATAAATGTGTTTTTTCTGGCTGGCTGAGTTTAATAAAAGCCACTGGTCAAAATACTGCTGGTGAACAGTTTGGTTTTGCATTCAGAGCAGTTTCTAAATACATGACTGCACTAGGTGGTTTGGTGACTTCACTGTACTGCTCTTGCTCTCCCCATCCTCATCCCCTTCATTTTCATAGCACTGCAAATGAACTCTGCTTTTTATGAGACTCTCTCATTGTGCATTTCCTTGCCCACTTCTGTAGTGGGCACAGGGCATCTGAGATGAGCTTGGAGCAGGCAGCAACTGGACAGTAAGAGCTCAGTCTTTAATGAATGTGAGACCATTCTGCAGAAATGGCTCCCTTGGTTTTCATGCACCGAAAAAGCTACAATATCAGTATGATCTCATACATTGTGTCCCCTGGGCAGTTTACAGATGTCTTATCTCCCCCCTTGCACTGGCTTGAATCCTGTGTACTTCCACTGCATTGTATTGTTTAGTTACCTATATACACTTAATGTACCACCTGGGTTTTATTTTCAAGCTGATCTCCTTTGTGCCTTGGGCTTTACTATGGATTCAAATGGACACACCCAAACACATCCTTCTTTCTGCATGCTTACCTTTTTTTCCAGAAATGCTTTATTTAAACATATGACAAGTGTAGTCTTTTTAGCCATGTATTTGTTCTCATAACTTGTGCTGAACATAATCTGTTACGTGATTTAGCGAGGAGACTAAAAGTTTGTACTTTTTACTATTTTTACTTTTTGTTGTTGTTACTGCCTTTGAGTACAGTTCAAGATTTCTGTGGTGGGATGTACATCTATGCATGGGAGATACTTGTATCACACGTGTTTATGATTACCTTGGAGTACATTCCTAGGTTTCTGCACCAGTGGAATAAATTGCATTTAGTTTGCAGTTCTGACCTTCTCACCTGCACTCTGCTCACTATAATCTTACTCTGCAGGAATTGCTTTGAACACCTCAATTCAATAAGGCCGTTTTTATACAACACACTATTTTCTAATAAAAATAACCTGCTATAAAAATACTTTTCTTTTTTCCCCTCTGCCATCTCTTGCAGCCTCCACTGAGTCACAGCAAGGAATGAATATTGTGCTGATCTAAAACTTAAGAACTACAGGCTTAGGACTGTATTTATTAAGAACAGATTATCTCATTAATCAGCTAGGCTGGAATAGAAGATGTTTCACCAAGGTCCTTGAAAGTTTTCTTTTACAACTGGCAGGAATAAGGAAATGTTATCACACCTTAGAAATAAAAGAATTATGTGGTTCAAGATGTAGGATAGAAATTATTTGTCTTACTAGGGAAAAGCAGACTAAGACAAAGGTCAAGGCAAAGTAGGTGGTCAGGAGGTGAGCCAGGTTGTCTCTTTGCTTTCTCTTCCATTTGTTCCCTTCATTGTCATGAGGAGAATGGTGGAATTGCTGTTCAGGGCCCTCCTCAAACTCTCTCATTTCTATGAGCATCCCCATGTGAGGCACCTATGGCTCTTATTTTCTAGAACTTATGTTTTTCCTCCAAATTATCTGTTATGGATTCAATCAAAGAAGTTCGAGTACCATTTAATTGTATCTAGTAAAAGATAACTGGTACAATAATTGTTTCAGAAAACTTACTGTATTTTTAACCTTAATATAAAAATATTTGGTTACAAGCTTGTGTTGGAATGGCATGTATAGATATTGTCACCCAGATACTAGCAGGAAAACAGTGCATTGTGTTGTCTGTCTATGTACACGCTCCACTTTGAACACTTGCCAGTTTTCTATACTTTCTAACTACTATGTTGAGCTCCATTAAAGTCATATAATCTATGATATTTTAAAATGGCTAGCAGTGGCATGCACAGCAGATGTTTTGGGAACATATTTTCAAGCAGAGATAGCAGCTGACGGTGACTGCTTTGGTGCAATAAAACAGTAGGCACTGGCCAGGGGGTCTCTCATCCTGCCTCCTCCTCCTCCCAATATTCAGTTTGATGGTGCAGAAACTCAACAGTAAAGTCACAGGCTAAATCAGCTGTCTATCAAGAGAGTCTTCTAATTTTCTTTTATGTGCCCAAAAGGGTAAGGCAATTCATTTCAAAAATGCAGAGGGAGGAGTGAGAATGTGGCTCTTCTTGCTCTAGTACTGGAGAACCATGGGATGTGCCCTGAGCAGACCCAGCAAGGAAGGAGACAAAGCTAAGAAGGTACCATGTGTTTGTTTACACCCAGTCTAGGTGTAATGTAGATCTTTCTAACTGTGGGGCAACTCTGATGTAAGGACTGAAATGTGATTTGACTAAGAGTAAGTCTGATTGCCCTGACTTCATAATTAAGTGAGACTTAGTCTGCCTCTGACTAAGTATAACTGCATCAAAAATGCAGCAACCAGTCTGTGCGCAGGTCTGGTTCCAGGGGACTGATGTGGCTCTGCTGGTTCACGTTTGTTCCAAAAACAGCACCAGGGTAACTTTATGCTGGCAGGCTTTGTGCAAGATCGGGTGTTGTTCATCCTCCCACAGCTGGCGTGAGGCCAGCATAAACTCCATATCATGTGTTCTAGCTAATTCATCTTAAATGTGATTATGTGCCCTGGGCTGATCCAGATCAAATGTGTACTGAGAGCAAAGAGCCAGGATTAATGATCATGGAGGCGTGACCTGAATTCAGCAATGGATGAGAAAACTTGTAATAAAGTATGGTTGCTCTGACAGAGCTGCTCATCACTTCTTTCCTTGGGGACCAGGCCTGTGAGCTGGAAAGGACCAAGTCACTTACAGGAAAGGTTTTTCAAGGTGGTGGTGTTGCTTTGTTCCTCTCCAAAGGTGCCTGTGTTTATTCATCTCCTTTGAACTATGTAACTGCACACAGGGGTTGACATGGGAATTGGGAGATCTCTGTAAAGTACCGGATTCTGTTTTGCTGTGGTCTCTTCAGATCTGATGACTGAAAGTTAAACCCTTCAATTGCTAGGACAGACCTGAGTCTCTCCAAATTCTGTATTTAAGAGCCTCTTTTTGAACAAAGCTGCTGCAAGTTTCTTTCTTTCCTCAACTCGAGGTCAGGGCTGCTGAATGTGCTCCTGGCACATCTCCAGACTGGAATGCAGAAGTTTCTTCCTGCACCTCTTGCCTGTGGTGATCCCTCTCCAGAGTCACAGCAGTGCTGTTCTCCACTGCCCAGCCATGTGGTTCACATCTGTCACAGGTGCCTGTGATCGATAAGTCTTTGGGTGGGAGACCTCTCAGAATGTGGCTTTTCCACAGGAGGACAGGAGGAGGAGGATCTGTAGGTCTGCTCCCTGTAACCCAGAGGGCCTTCTGACTGCAGAGCCATTGTAAGGCATGAAAGCTCCCTGGGGAAAAGTGTTAGTCCTAGCATTGCAAGGGCTACAGCGATGGAGAGCATACAGTGATGATCTCCTATCTGCTTACAATCCACTTGCAACTGCCCAAATATCAGATGCTCAGAGGGTGGCTGGAGAGAGGCCAAGGCTGCCTGAGCTCATTATGGAAAGCTGGAGGTAGTTTTGCAGTGAGAACTGCACATAGGTGCCTGTTTTGGAAACATGTGGCTGTAATTCAGCATCCTGCTTCTCCACCCTGACCCTCATGCCAAAAGCCCTTGATCACTTTTGGGTCCTCTTGCTCTCATGTCCCAAACCATCTGCAGTAGAAGCTTTGGCCAGACTCCCATCTTCCACCCAGAACTTACCCATCTCCCTAAACACCACCCCTATTTTTCCACAGCCTTACTTCTTTCACCTCCCTTTCTATAGCCATGTTGCCACCCACTCTGAATGGCTACCTCTGTTTCCTCCCTTTATGCTCAAGCACCCTTATCCCCTCAGGGTTTTCTCCTCTGCATGCTTCTCTTCCACACTGTCCTCTGACTCATTTGCCCCACCAGTGCTGCTAACCTTGCCTGCAGATTTTTGTTTTTCTTTTACCAACCATACTTTAGATATGAAATCTACAGTTGATCTTTAAGTAAAGTCATTTCCTGGCCCTGAAGACACTCCTTAACTATATTTTCTACATAGAATTATGCAGCTGAGAGACACTGGATGAGAGGAGTCAGCACTTAGTAATATTTTAGATATACAAATTGAAGCATTTGCTTATATCTTTCTTACCATACCTTTGCATATTACTTTGGCAGACAGTAGTGAAATACTTAGATCACAAACTCCCCCAGGCAGAGAGCAGGTCCTCCTATCTGTTCTTTACTTGACACTAGTACTGTTATCACATCAGCTTCTCGTGATGGTAATTGGACCTGAAAATGGAGGGATTTTTTCTCCTCACATAAAGTTTGTGAGGTTTCGATGAAGTACATTCCCTGACATCTAATATACTGCTTCTGAAACACTGCCAGGGCACTTCATGACTTTTGTAGTTATGGATACTTAAGACTTCCACTCTTCCCTTTAGCCTGGTCAAGCCAATGGTTCCCATGTGGTGAAGGGAGACAGCCCATCCCAGCTGGGCACCTGATGTGGGGTTTTGAGGCGTGCAGGATGCGACCCCAAGGTGAGACCATGAGCAACACATGGAAATAGTTCCCCAGGTTCACTGCAGCAGTATTTAACACCTCTGCTCTACGGGATTTAGTATACTGACATTTTTCAATAGAAAACAGAAGTTTAGTAGAAAGCGTTCCTTAAGCAGAAACTCAGTCTTCTGTATAATTGTTTTCCAGAGGAAAGTTTTCTCTTAGTTCTCATAATAGTAACTGAACCTTGATCAGCTGCATTTTACACCTCCAGGGTCTTTGGAGCCATTGTGGAAGGCTGTACATAGCTGAACAGCATTGAAGACTCTACATCTCTTACTGTACATAGTGGGGATGCAAAGCACGATTTGGAGAAAATAAAGGTGGTCAGACTATCTGTGTAACTAGCAACAAAATCAAGGGAAGTTTGGAAATTCATTCCATCATCATATTTCTAATCCATTTTTAAAGTGACCTGGGAAATACAGTCTCTCAATGTTGGAGCCTACTGGCACAAACCACCTCTCATTCATATCTCAGACACTGAGGGATGAAAGATGGTTTCATTTTTGAAAAATCAAATTAAAAAAACACTGAAAATATCTGTGTGTGCAACTGCCAGTGGGCAAATTTAAAGTGGTGTACTGCTCTTCAGTATTAATCATGTTAATTTATATCTAGATGTGACTCATTTATTACTTATGAAAATCAAAGCAGAGTGATTTTCTTTACTGTATGTAGGAAGAGGGCAAGTGCATGTGGATGTGCGTGTGTGTGCATGTGTGTGCATTATCAAAAGAGGGAGTTACTTCACCAGACACACTTCTTTGCTGCCTTTCATCCCTGCAACCCACAAAACAAGAATTAATGTAAAATCAGTTTTCAGTGCTTTCATTTTTTATTTATTTATTTTTTTATTTATTTATGCTAAGATTGCCTATCCCAGTAGTTTGCTTCATTTGTTTCCTGGGGATTTCTCAAGTCAAGATGTCTGACAGAACTACAGGAGGTTTTACATTCAGCATTTTGATGTTCACCATGTTCTGTTCACTTTCAGAAATTATCACAAGAATAGCTGGAACCAGTTTGACCTGTTTGTACATCTCATAGCACAATGGGGCTCTAATTGAGGCATCACACATTACTGAGCTGATGCCATTATTATTTAAAAGTAAGTAGGTACCTATTAGGAATATTTATTCCCCATCTTCTATCAAGAAAACAATCTTCTAAAGAGAGTTGTGTTTTTGTCTTATTTAGGGTATTGATTACCTACTGCTTTGAAATAAAAGGAGATTTATATGCTCTGCTGCTAGATAATCTGTGAAGGACTTTTATGGTAAGATTGAGCCCCCAGGCTGGGAGCCAAGAAGAGAGAGGATGTTTTGCAGCTTGGCTTTACCTTTCTCACATGATTCATTGGATGCTATTTACATCTCTTTGTACCTCTGCTGAGTTCTCGATTTCACAAGAAAGTTGTAATCGTTGTAATTGTCATGATGCTGAGTTCTCTGGCCTCCTGGGCCTGTAGGAATTCTTGCCGTGATAAGGAGAAAATGTGCAGATAGTTCTGCTTTGGTGGCAGCCCCAGGTGTGCAGAAGTCATGTCCAAGTCGTCTGAGATTTGCTCAAAAACGAAAAGAAAAAAAAGTCATTATTGTTGTTATAATTCTAGGTCTTGAACCGTTTTGAAGTGTTTCAAGTCTTTTTCATTAATCTGCAGTGAGATTAGCTAGAAGAAATTTAGTTTTGAATCAAAACAGGGTTTCAGGCAATCAGGTGACACCAAGACCTGAGGCTTCTGGCAAACCAGCAGATACTGTAGTTAAAATGGCGAGGGTCAGTACATTACAACTAGTACACAGTTCTGTGGCTCATAGAATTATTAAGGTTGGAAAAGATTTCTAGGATCACTGAATCCAACCATTAGGTTGTTCTTCCCAGGAGAAGAAACATGGAGCTACAGGAGTAGTGAAGGAACCTGCATGTTCCATAGTGGCAGCAGTATGGCAGCAGTATCCCCTCAGCTTTGATAAATGGAGATATTGTGGGAATTTGTAGGCAGAAAAAAAAAAAGCACAGTTTGAAGAAAAAAAAGGCAGAGGAGTGAATCTTCCTGCTATCAGACAGATGCAGAGTTAAGGGCTTGCAAAGATGCTGAAGAATTTAAAATTCCTGTCAGTGTGTCAGTAGGCATGTCTTGCACTGCTTTGTACTGACTGCATCTGAAGGAAGCACTGAGTAACATGTTTCTGGTAGCAGAGGTGGAGGTAAAGGAACACTGTCTCCTGAGCTTTTCATGAAGTAGTAACACCATACTTTGTGTTGGCGTGAGCAGCTCCGAGTGCAGGCTGTGCATTCTCCACAGCCCGGAATTCCCTACCTACTCCATGCTGCTCATGGATAGCTTTGCTGAAAAGACTGCTTTCCCTGCTAGCAGCATGTGCAGTCGAGATCTGGTCCTGCCCATTTTTGTTTGGTTGTTTATTGTACACAACAACTTTGACTCGGTGGAGGAAGGGAGCAGAACTTCCTTGGAAGGATTCAAAGCAGATGATAAATACAATGCTCTTCAAGGGCAGCATAAGAAACACAGATGGGGAGGATTTTCTGCTGCTGAATGTTTTCACAGCCCCACTCACCTCAGGTGTCCGGTGGCACCAGCCAGGGTGCTGGCACGAGCTTTCCGGGCACCACAGCACGAGGGCAGGGCCCCACCTGACAGACCCACCCTTGCCCGCACGCGGCCTGGCCGGCAGCACAGTCCTGATTTTGGGGGTAAAAAGATTAAAACTTCAAAAGCTGAAAGCTCCCACGAGTATTTTCTTTCTCCAGGCTGGTGCAAAATTAATGTTTCCCCTGTGTGCAGTGAGAGACTTCGCCAAAATTGCTGGTGCTGGCACATGAGGAGAGAGCTGCCACTGGCAGAGCAACCTGCTGGACATCCGCCCTGCGGCCAGCGCCTGCGAGCTTGAAGCTGCTGTGCACTGAAAAACCCCATTTGGATTATAAAGCCCTGGCAGGAGAGCATCCCAGCTCATGGCAGCACCTGCAGGGACTTTTCCCTGCTTCCCCTCTAAAAATCAGTTTTAGGAAATTCATGTGGTTGCTTTTCCTTTACTCTCTTTGCTCAAATGAGTATTACAGTGAGGCAGTGACAAGGCAGGAGGTGGTCTGGGGTGGTTGGGAACCCCAGCCTTGGTGCTTGCCAGCAGTTCACTACCACTGACAACAGTTTGGACCTCGCAGCTTGTGCCCAGTGTCCACTGTAGGTTGCATTTTCACTAGGAAAATCACCTATGGAGGGTTATTGAGTCTGCAAAAACCCAGTCAGGGTCTGGGAGTGACATGTATTTAAAATGAAATAAATGAGGATGTCACTTGAGTTCAGCCTTTTCCAGAGTTGTCGGAGATTAATGGTTTATTTCAAATTCCTGACATAGTTCTCAGTCTCAGAGTCTGGCTGCATCTGTTAATCCTCCCGGCTGTGTGAAAATCTGGCAAATAGGAAGCCTAAAGTTTCAAAAGGCAGAACATGAATTAAGATCTCCTCGAGACAATTTTCCAAACTTTTTTTTTTAAATTCAGATTTTAAAATTACTCCCATTCTGGCTTGAAGTGTAAGTCAGTTTTTGCATTGCCTGGGGCAGACAGCACTGCATAGTCTATGTGTTTTGAAATTTCCAATCATTTGCTATGTGTGTGCATGATTTTATTAATTGGATTATATTCTGAGTCTACATATACTGTGCTGTATTTATGGTAAATATAAAAATAAAATATTGCTTATAATATTCCAATAGAGTAGAGCAACTGATAAGACAGGTTTAAATCATTTGCCCCCAAAGTAGTACTTAGAGATGGGGCTTGAACTATTACTATTATCGTTCTTCAAAACCTCTTTCTAGATGGGATTGATCTTTCTCCTCCAAGGCTCTTATTACGATCTGGAACTCCCATTTATTTTAATTTCCTTCCTTTTCCTGTCATTGAGCATCTCCATTTGAAAGGGCTGTCATAATGTGTTGGGTGGAAACTCAGTTTTGCATAGTAATGCTAAGATACCATTGTTCTCATAGGTTTTGTAGTGGATTTCTCCAAACTCTGAGTTAATTCTTGGCTGGGCTGATGAGGTTTCACATTTGCTCTTCTACTCAGTGCATGTATAGACCAGGTTTTTAAATATGTTTTGCAACATATAAGTGGCCCCTGGCCTGCAACACTGTGTCACCACATTTGCACCCAATAGAGCTCTGATTTCCACAATTTGTGACCCACCAAAGTTTTCTGATTTATAACAAGCAGTTGCTGCTTAGCTGGGAACATCTTTGGAAGGGATGAGATAGGGAGGGCTAGAAAGGAAGCTGTGCTGCAAACAGCTTCAGTGTTACAAGCCCAGCATTTTTGCCATCACAGCGTTGCTGCATTTATGGTGTAAGTTTGGGTTGTGTTACACCAGATAAGGTCTTTGTTTTCTGTGTGTGGCAGTGCAAAGAAGAGCTGCTGGAAGAGGGCTTCAGGGTGTTATTTGCTCATCAAGGAGCAGCGTTGTGCCCCCTTCTGCACGCTCCTCTTGCAGAGCTTACCTGGCAGAAAACATGAAATGACTTCTTTAGTCAGCTTATATGTTGTCTGTACCAGTGGGGCAAGAGGCACTAGGCAGGGACACTTGGAAACTCCTTCTGCCACTGGCTTCCCTTCTGCTCTGTTTAATTTCCTTTCTGTAAGTGCCATAGCCTTCAAATAGGGATAAACCTCACAGCCGTAAGCCTAATAGTGATACTGGAGATGCTTAATAATTTTAGGTTTGAGCAGCACATGAAACAGGTCAAACATGCAGAAGTAATTTTTCTCTCCAAATTTTTCAGCTCTATCATTTCCTAAAATTCTCCACTTAGTGACTAGGAAAGTTCAGAGAGGAAAATGGCTCCTGTGCAGTGGAAGTATTTCCTCTGCTGCAATTGTGGCAGCTCATGTGAGCTTGTAATTCCTTGAGCCTTGACCCATACTAGTCACAAAAAGAAACTGTCTGAGGATGAAAAAGCTGTTTTTTAAAAAAAGGTAATTTGATTTGTGTTTTTGCTTAAAGGACATTTGCCCTTTTTACATCCAGTGCACTCATTATATGTTTCCATAGAGCAATTCTATCCTTTCAGTCAGGATGACCTTTATTTTATATTTAAATGCAACAGCAGAACAAGGAGAAAAAAAGAAGTAACGTGAGTTCTTCTTCAGAGCTCCTTCGCTGCCTCACTCTCTGCACATGAATGCAAAATGGCAGCTGCCATTGCAGCGCAGTTGAGAGTTCCCATTTAAAAGTGCAGTGCTTACAAAAGAAGCAGAAACAGCCATAAGCTACAAAACCCAACATCTGATAAATGGAAAAGGACAAAATCAGGTCATGGAGGCAGCGCGTATCTTTTGCCCTTGTATCGCATCTTTCATCTGCGGATCTGGAGTCACCATGCAGGCATCATCCTGCCTCCTGCTTCCTGGGTGAAGTGGGAAGGGGCAGAGAGCACCTTGGATCCCAGGGAGATGGGGCAGCTGTGTGTGTGAATACCGCACCATTTTTTTAAGAGGGGAGGTAAAGAATTTCAGGCCTGGCTGAAGCTGCAAATGGCATTTCTTTAGGCGCAGGTAATTAACTGAACTGGAATTAATGCTCCTGTGTGCTACAAAAAGCGCCCTAGGATTTTAATCAAGGCTATTAGTCAGCATATTGGTAAAGTGGTGCTGAATTTTGCAGCCCTCCTTATGCGGCAGTCTCAGTTGATTAAAAATTCACCAAGAGCCTTCATTTTACTTCAACTGCACCTCCAAAAGCACCATGTGGCAGAAACATTTTGCCAGGTCCCAGCAGTCTCAAGGAGCTTCCCTGTGCATGGGGAGCTCTTTACCTGGGGCCAATGCAGAGGGATTCCTTCCAGCCCAGGAGCCTCCAGGCTGGCTCAGCCCTGCCTGCCCTGGACCCCCAGATGAGAAGCCCCAGGCGAGCAGTGGGGGCAGGTGAGAAGCTGGGCTTTAACTCTTTCTGCTGATCTATCTAGTGCAGATGAATAAAGCATGTTTGCATTTAGGCAGTGCCACATTAGAAAGAGGTCTCATGGGTGAGTTCCTGATTGCCCAAAAATGGACTGGAAGGAGAGTATGCCTCCTATTGGAAAAAGCAAATGGATGCCTTCCCCACTGGCTCCACTCCCTATGCATTTCAGAGGATTTCTGGCCCATTCATGCATGACTACTGATAGCCAGTGAAGTCCCAGCACCACAAGCCAGAAGTTACAGTGCTAGGCATATTTTATATTTCTAAGTTAGTGGTACTGATTGGCAGTTTATGATTTTGGCTATTTTGCCATTCAGCCTAAAGTGTTACATATTGCCCAAAATTAAATTTGAACCCTTGCACGTGCATGCACGGAAATGTGTGTGCGTGTGCATATGCACCATTTTCCATCCTGTATCTGAGCCATTGCTGCATACAAGCTCTGATCTTTATTGATAGGCAGAGCAGAGCCCTGCTGCTTGGGATTTGGAAGTTCGTACCTGCTGAAGGAGACCGCCCAGTCAAAAACAGGAGTACAAATCACCCCTAGGTTTATGTTTTCAGGCTTAGATTTTCTGAGGAACAAGCCATGGCAACACCAGCTCCCTTCGCATAATATCTTTTGTGCACTCTTTTACTAAAAGAGCCTCATGCTTCATCAGTGTGGCAGGGTAGGACAGCACCCACAGACTTTCCTGCCAGCTGAAGACTGGTATCAGCCCTGGTAAGTCAGGAGACTGGCCTCGACTGGATATTGTAGAGAGCTTTTAGAGTAAAGTCATTAGTTCTTTCTGTCTCTGAAATTCCCATTAATCTCTTCTCAGCCTTTCTCCATTCCTACCGCCACACCTGACTTTTAAAAGCAAGACACACTTGGTCTCCACTAAACATAAAGAAAGAAACATGAAACAGAAGCTATAATTGCTTTTCCAAGAGTAGTTCTTCTCCCCCATCCCCTTTTCCTGCTGTTTGGTCACCTTTATTTTTTTCTCTTTCCCACAGGTTTGATGTCTTTGCTCATCATTTTAACTGTCAACAGTACACAGCAAGCTTTGTGGAGCAGGGACCTTGGGTCTGGTTTTGATCTCATTTTCAGAGATGTAAAGGGAGTTACTCTAAGTTTCTGGTGATGTAATTGAGAGCAGAATTGAACCCTCCTCTGAGATATCTGGAACATGGCATCCACCCCTCGCGTCACAGGAGTGCTCGTTAGTGCCATAGTGACTCTGCAGAGAGACTCTGAGAGTTAACTTGTCACACGTCTGCGTGTGTTGGTCTGTCTTTCCTCATCCTCTATTCTTTTTTTACTCCATGGCCTTTAATTTAGGATTAACTATAATTTACTTACACTATGTTGCAAACTAATTACCAGAAAAATNTTTTTGCTTTTCCCTCTCTTCTTCCCCCATCCTTTGTTAAGGGTGAAGTTTACTGCAGTGACCTTTCTTGCATAGGTCACCATGAACTCCTAGAGGAGCACATAAGGGTCTTAAATGCACCCTTATCAGGGCAAATATTTGCTCCAGGGCATTTTTGGCTGGTCTGGAGCCAGCCCAGCTTGATGCCAGTTCCCCTTGGTTTTCCCCATTGCAGGAAGCATGTCAAGGCGAGGGATACTGCATTCCAGTGGCTGAAGAGCACAGCACCTGGATCTGCCTTCACAACATAATGGCTTCTGAGAAGCCATTGCAAGTCAGCACTCATTAACAGCCCCCAGTTTGCTCTGGTTTCTGCCAGCAACAGATTCAGCTCTGGGTATGGTGAAAGCAACACAATGGCTTAGAGCTGAGCTGGGCACAAGCAGAGTGGCTTTGGAGTGAAGGAGACACTGCAATCTTAATTAGGGATGGGTCTACCTTATTTCTGCTGTGATTCTTTGGTAGCCAACGTGGTTATACCATAAATGAATACTGTTTTAAATCAAAGGTGTCTGGAGAGGGAGATCAAAGGCTAATACAGGGAAAAAATTTCTTGTGACTGATTCTGGGGAGGCAGTGCTCCTCTCAGTGTTCTTAAAGGCTATTTACAAATAGCAGAAATGGGGAAAAAAGTGTTAAAATTCCTGCTGCTTTTTGCATTTGGAACATCAGTTTGAATTTGAAGAAATGGGACCAGCTCTAGTTCTTGACCTACACTTGCAGTGCTTAATTCTCTGTGGCGACTATGATGGATGCAAACGCACTGGAGCTGGCATTAAATCAGTGCTAACTGTGGAGCTGCATCAGCACAGAGCTAACTGCTTGAATATTTAGCCGCCTTGTCAAGCAGGCTCTGCTGCATGTGCTGAGCTGGGTGCTTTCTTGTCTCCACTGCCAGCATCCAAGGTGCTGAGCCTAAAGTCCCTGTGTGCCTGTGGCCACATGAACCGTTTTCCCTGCTATGTGATAGCCCCTGCACTCACAGGTACGACATGACCCCGGGGGGACTGCTGCTGCGGGAGCTGATTTGCCCTCCCATTGCCCTGGCTATGCATTCCTGCCCCTGTGCTGTAATTCGTTTTTGCAAGATTAGTTTCAGCCTGGATTGGTTCCCCTGGTCTGGCTCACCACAGAGCTGAGCAAATGCTTGTGCCAGCACAAGGCAGAGGAAAGGTGTGGATGAAGGAGCACAAAAGGATGTCTTGGAGAAGCAGGGCTGGGGAAAAGCAACTGTGAATTTTTTGCCTTTTGCTGTCGCTTGCTTTTTTTTGTTTGATGAAGAGATATTGCTGTTGTGTCTTATTTGCTTTTAATTTCCTTCCTCAGCCTAATTATAGAAATGGAGGAATGGTGATAGGTATTATACCTAAAGGCCAACTTACCTCTGAATGAGCCCAACTGCTTTTAGTCACTGCATTTTGCTTCCAAGGCTTCATATAATTCACTATTGAATGGTTTCCCCAGTGTTCCTGGCAAGTTTGGCTGAGCATGTTTCTAGTAGTCCCCGTACATACCTGCCATCAGTGCCACAGGCCCCCCCTGAACCCCAGTGCTCAGCCTGCAGCCAGGGCCTGGTGCTGAGCTGTGCAGGAGCCAAATAATGTCTTGGTGGTGATCTGTGAGTCTCTGAGAATCCCTTCTTTGTAGTTAGCTCTCAGCAGCACTATTGTCTTTAAATACCTGCGCTGCCATGTGCTCTTGCCTTCGGAAGGCACTGCCGTGCAGGTCCAGGTGATCGACTGCCTTGTATGAGGACTCCCGGGAGACCTCCTTGCCTGTTCCCTCCACTGCAGCACAAGCTGAGGATGGGTTTTATTTTTCTGAGCACATCAGGTCTTCTAGCACAGCATGATGTTCTGCATACTGTCAGCTACTCTGGGCTCCTTATCAAGGAGGGGTGCGGTGCAAGCTGAAACACTGCTCTAATTTTTGCATTATCTCTCTTGTTGCAAATGTCATTATTTAATTAGGCTGTGCAGTATTTTCAGGGGAAGTATTTTGAAGGGTAGGCACAGTGTTTCTGCATCTCGATGCCTCTATAACATCTGGGCTAGCTGAACACAACATGCAATAAAAAAGCAGAATTAGTGGCTTGGGTCCAACAAAAGAAATGGCTTCAGCAACTTCAGACGGGCTCCATATTTGGCCATGATGTGTTGTTCCTCTCGCTGCAACCGTAGCCATAAAAGGGTGGCTGACCAGTTGGTTTCCAAGGAAAAGTGTGACCACCTTTCCTACAACATATGGACTAATCCCAGCAGGATCCTTAGGAAAACAAGTTTAGAGTTTTTAAATTACTGAGTGAGTGTTTGCAGCACTGCACAGATAACTACTGCTTTTCTTGTTTTTTTTCATAATGGGTCTTTTGAAAGTATCAAGGCAAAGAGATTTAGTTCCATGTTATCCTTAAAAAATAAGTCATATTCAACTCCTTCCTTTTTCCAGAGAAAAGTCCCAACCACTTATCAGATTTCTGGAGTGTTGTAGAAAGGATTGTCAAATAAATCCCCACGCTTTCCCTCTGTTGTTAGTTCATGGACCAACTACTTTCATTTTTTGCCTGGTGGACTTTCATTTCTATCAGCACCTTCCTTTTCCAGAACCCAAAATTACACAAGACTTGTGGTGGTGTTGGAGATAGAAAAGTCCAGAATGCTTTGCTATGTTGGCTTTGCAGTAAGGCTTTATTTATTTTACCTTTCAAAAGGTGACCCTAAAGTCACTATTATTTAAATAATACTGTCTGTAGCTGCTGGCTCTTGCTTTTTTATTGCCAAAGTATTTTTCTTTTGCTTAAAGGGCCTGTACTTGTTGGTAACAAGTATATGAAGTGCTCTGACATGTGAAGTACCTCCTGAAGGGAGGACTAGGCTCTTCATATTGTACTGTATTAAAAAATTAATATTTTCTAAGTTATTGCAGGGTTTAGAAGTTAAAATAACCAGAGGCCAAAGTTTTATGTGAGTAATATCTCAGATTTAGGTAAATAAGGTTTAATAATGCTGCTCAGGTCTGGCGTAATCCCACCATGCTTGGTCAGGTTGTGTGGGATGTTCACCTGGAAGACAGCTGGTTGCTCTCAGTGGAGCTGTTGCATTTGCCACCTTTGCCAAGACCAATTACTCAGATAGGTCTTGGCAGACTTGAACCTGGTGTTGATCTGACCTGACTTGTAACACTTCCCTGCAGAGCCCAGATGAAGAAAGAGGTCACCCTGAGCTCCATTGTTGGATTCCCCCTCACACCATCACTGGGACAGAGACAGAGATTCAGGTCTCTATTGGAATTCTGTGAAATACCTCCCATAGATTGTTAAAATTGAATGGTTTGAATCTGTCCCTCATTTCCAAGTGAATAAGTGCATGCAGCTGATTTTTAGAAATTTACTTGTATGGACAGAAAAAGAATTTTTAAGGCTTGCAAGATGTTACTTGTTCACAGACACCTATAGAAAAACATAATAAATTTTTAGTTCTTTAACTCTGCTTTTCTCCTAAATAGTAAAGAAATAGCCACCTATACTTCCTGAGAGGTTTGTCTGTATCTGATAGCTTTTAACTGAATCTCATCCTACGTTCGTAGGTGAGGGGCTTTTCTTTCAAGCATGACTCTGCTTGAGGATACGGTGATCATATGAAGAAATTCTCCAGCATTAACAACAATTCTTGTTATAAAAACAAAAATGTGAAATTGCACTAAAGAGACTTTTTGGTTTTTTGCTATGTAGCCAAACAATAAGTATAAGTAGACATTAAAGTGGATGTAGGAGGCTGGTAGAAGACCTCACTCCCTCTCACATAACTGTACGTTTTCAGATTTTCCAAATCTCTTGTCCATTCTGGAGCATCAGGGAAGAGTAGAGTTAAAGGTTTTTTTTGTTTGTTTTCCTTTGCCTTTCTTTTCTCCTGTGTTGTAACGCAAACCACTTAAGGACTTAATTTGATCCCTTATCTCTTCCCAAGTTAGTTGCTAATCTTTTAGGGAGTCCTAGAGGAATGCACCCACCCCCATGGTAGTCAGAGCAGGTACAGAGCCGGATACCTGCTGCTCTGCAGGATCATGCATTCCAGGATCCTCCTCATTCAACACTTAGTCAGCTTGCAGGGGGTCCTCCAACTTGCAAATGCTCAACAAAAGGAAAAGCAAAAGGCATTGCTTGGCAAGAGGGTGAGAGTAGGTGACAGCTGTTCTTCCAGTGTGTGATACAGCCAAAAGCTGGTGGGCACTGTAGAGCAACAGGGCACTGGTGGGCTGTGCTCCGCTGGCTGTGAAGGGAGAAGCGAGTCAATCAAAAGCAGACCAAGCAAGAGCATTCAAAGTCACAGCAAGAGAGGGGAATGGAAACTGGGGGCAAGAAGAAAAGACATTTGAGCTGCTGGAGTGTACCCCACAGACAGAATGCATTTTTTCAGACTGAAAAAAACTGAAGACCTGCATTGCAAGAGCCTATGCTTTTCCTCCCTTGCTGGTCATCATCCCCTTATCAGCGGTGATGTGCACATTCGAGAACTACGTTAGTCTGAACAGCCGTGACTCTGGCATCTCTGGCACACGCACGCTGATATGCCAGTGAGAACCTTCTACTCTAGTGCATAATGATTGGAGCGACTTCTGCAGTGCTTTTGGTAAATGCAGGCTGGAGAAGATCACAGAAAGAACATCACAGGCTCTGATCGAGACTACTTTTTTTTTCTGTATTTAAGGAAAGACTTCTCCCCTCCCTCCTGTCTGTCTCCAGCTCCTCCTCTCCTTCCCCAGCATCACCCTTTGCCAATATCTAACACTCTTGGGGGATATAGATGTTAATGTAATGACTTGGTTTTGTTTGTTGGCAGGCAGTAAGGAATGCCACGCTTGGTGGCACGTATTTCAGAGGCATTTAGTAATCCTCAGTGTCCCGCGTTTTTGAGCACAGTAGCTGTGAAATGCAGTAACAGCCTTTGTCCAATGCAATGCCCGTGCTGATGAACCCAGCAGAGTTTCCCAGCATCTGTGCCTGGATGTGTGCCTCAGGCATGTCCAAACTCCATGCTGGGGCATGACCAGAGCATGCACCTTTCTTTCCCATTCCCTGCTGTGCCAAGGTGCTGGAGCGTGCAGGCTGGATGGGAGCACCACATCATTCTAGCAGACCTTGTGCATGTCCCTTGAGACTTCCCAACCAGATGACCTCGATACAACCACTGTGGCACATAGAGAAGGTGACAGAGATGGCATTTGTAACACTGTACACAAGGAAATAGTGCTCAAGTATCAGGTTCATGCTGAGGTGCAGAGATGAAGGTGAGAGCAGGAACAAAGGATGCTCCCATGAATGGCTGTTTATGTCCTACAGACTGCAGGATCTGGAAGTGGTGTGTACCAGCTCAAGTAGTTTGGCTGTCAGATGAAGAGCTGGGTGAGACGCCAACACACCAGTTATAACTGATTAAGGTAGGAACTGAGCAATTGGAATGAGGTAGGGCAAAGTCCCACAGTTTAAAAAATGCCATGCAATAGAGCAACGTAAATCATAATTGCTCAGAAAAGCCCTGCAGGTAAAGGATGTGGGCACAGGAAAAATGCTGCAGCAGCTGAAAAACACCGTAAGGAACAATGACTTTGAAGCTGTGGTTTCCTCAAAGACTCAGTAAGCCATGCACAGAATGAATGCTGGGCATGACCAGCCATCTGAATCTCAGGCATGGTTAGTGAGGAAGATGAGTGAGGATTTGGAAAGGGACATATGTACTGTGCTAACCTTATCTGCTGAGAGCATCTCTTAAATGAAATAGGTGGAAAAGACTTGCAAAATAATTTTTTTCAGGGGGAAGGTTGGAGAAAAAAAAATCATCCTACCCATAACACCTGTTTATTCTTGTGAGGTCTGAACTCTTGTAAGGGTTTACGGAACCAGTAATACAATACTACCGTCACATAAAGGCTTTCAGTGCTAAGATAGTAATTCATTCTAAGACAATACTGAACACATAGGCCAGGCAATCTCTCAAAAGTATGTGCACAGTTTCTGTGCATGTTCATGTTGTTATTTTCTGGTACAAATAGTTCTGCATGCATAACCATATACAAATTTAGTATGATTAATTATTCAGACACCACTGGGAAGTGCTAAGAGCCTTAAAGAAAAAAAGAGCACAAGGTCCTTGCTCTAAAGATTTTTTGCACAGAAAAGGGGAGGAGGGAAGGAAATTTGAAGGCCAGGTCTGATAATGTAAGTCTATAAATTTAGTGTAGGAAGGCTGCATCCTCTCTTTTAATATATTCTGAACTTTTGCATTTTCCAGCTTGTCAAAGGAAAAATGGGATAAATGTTTATCTTCCCCAAATGATCTCTGGTTAGGCTTATCTTGACTATAGATTGAAAATCAAAATATAAATCATGAGCCTTTCTTATGCAAATACCCATTGTTAATATTTGTCAGACACAGAGAGAAAACACTCAAAGTCCTCTCTTGTCTTCATAGAGGATGAAAACAAATTGCACTAGTAAGTAATGCTGAAAGTGATAATATTCTCTGAAGCCTTTGAGCAGCATTGAAACCTGAAGGTGAACTGTCTATAAAAATAAATAAAAAAACTTCTTGGCATACTAATGACCCAAACCCACCATTTTGTGGGAATCTTCATACACTGAAGGGTTTGTCAAGCACTGGAATAGGCTGACCAGGAAAATGGTGGAGTCACCAGCTCTGGAGGTGTTTGAAAGATGAGTAGATGTGGCACTTAGGGATATGGTCTAGTGGTGGACTCGACAGTTCTGGGTTAACAGTTGGACTGGATGATCCCAAAGGTCTTTTTTAATTGAAATGATTCTATGCTTCTAAAAGCACCCTTGGCACAATGGCAACTGGAATTTTGGAATTTCATGTTTCTGTTGTAAGGCGTGATCTCCAAGAGAAAAAAAAAAAAATAGCAGAAAATGGGAAAGTTTACATTGGCCACATCAGGAGGAAGTCAGAGGAAAGCTAAATTAGGTAATTGAGGAAATATTTCAGACTATTCCCTACCCCTGGAGGGCTCTAACTTTCTTTTTTGAAAGCTGTCACTTTGTAAATATGAGGCACTTGGAATTCTCATGTTATTACTGTCACCAACTTGGAGAGGCTTTTCTGACTGGCGTTCTTGGCTGAGAAGGGTTAGTGAAGGGATTTTGTAGTATTTTTTTCCTCCTAATTTGGAGAATATTACCTAGCTCTCAGTCACAGCTTCATAAATATAGCTGAATAGTATCATCACAATCTCAGTGACTATGGTGGAAGATATCACAGTGAAAGTTAACAACAATCCCCAGTCAAGAACAGAAAAAGTCTTAGTAGGTGTCTATAATATAGAACAAGTCTTTCCTACATCTTTCCTTTAGTGCTTCTTATCTTTTCAAGTGAAAACCAAATCACTTTGGGCAGTCAGAAGTTTTAACCTCTTCTTTCTCTACCTTTTTTTTCACTTTTTGTCCTTAAAAAAGGAGCCATAGTCTGCAGATAAGACCTTCAGTTTCCGTCCCATGCTTCCATATTGACGAGAAGAAATGAAGGATGAGCATACTGAGGTTGCGTGGCTGTGCTCTGATCCATCACTGCAGAGAATGCAGGGATGCACTTGCACAGAAATGTTGCCTTTCCTGCATTGTTTGTTGATTTTCAAGCTGAGACAGCCCAGAAGGGCTCTGTGGCTTTCAATCTCTGCCAGCCTCTTGGTGGGTCCCAGCCTGGATCAGGAGGGACATTTAAGTGCACATGGGGGGGTGAGGATGCTCTTTGTTTCAGTGGTTGTTTGACATGAGGTCAGCAACACTGAACAAGTCGTAGAGAGCATGGCTGGGGAGAAAGTCCAAGTTCAGCTGCCTTTGCTGTGGGGCTGATGTCAGAAGGATTTACCCAGCTCTGGGGACTTTTGTTTGGAAAGACTGACTGCTTTTCCAAAGACAATGGCTGTGCTGGGGCCGGGGCTGGGAGCAGTGGGAGACAGGCACACGGCGGCTGAATGGGCCCAGCCGCTGTGCAGATGGAGGGATCAGCCAGCAAAACAAAAGTAAAGCTGCTGCCAGCACATTGCTGAAAGGAGAGGGGCAGGACAGTGCCCCTGGGCCGGCGTGGGAGCTGCCTGTGTGGGTGCCGTGGAGTCAGGGGGCTTTGCAGTGATGTTGGTTCCCTGAGAGGAAGAACACAGCCCTCATTTCAAAAGGGGAAAATGAAAGCAGGCCTGCCTGCTGACTCTGAGCCTCAGAAGCGTCAAATCCCAGCGGGGGCTGGCATTGCCCTCATACCTGCCCAGCCGCTTCTGTAAGGTTAGTGATGAGCTGAGCAGGTTTTCGCTGGATAGCAGGGTTCCAGTGAAATTGCTAGGATCTCTCCTTCACTGAGGCAAATCCTGTGCCTCTGTGGGCACGCTGTGGCTTCCAAGGAATTTGTGATTTTGTTCCAGGAGGATAAAATGGTATTTGTGAATCACAAATTCACAGGGTTAGTTGGAGAAGGCATCTTTGCAGGTAGAGTGTTTGGTTTCTTGCTGCTCCAAGTGAGGGCTGCAGCCACTACAAGCCAAGCACTGAGTGCATGTGGGGAGCAAATCTGTGCCTCTTGTTGGCAAATCACACAGGTCTGGGGCAGAGTCATGTGAGCCAGGTGCCAGGGCAAGGCCCCGACACGGCTGCCTGCTTGGAGGAGCAAGGTACCAAACACTGTGGAGGGGTGCCTTGTTGTCTGGCCAGCCGAGTCATCCATAAACATGTTTTTTCATAGAATCATGGAGTGTTTTGGGTTGGAAGGGACCTGAAAGGTCATTTAGTTCCTTGCCATGGGCAGGGACACCTTCCGCTAGACTAGGTTGCTCAAAGCCCCATCCGGCCTGGCCTTGGTTGAATTGCCTTTTTTGCTCTTGGAAAAAGATCCTTCCTTTTGAAGACCCCAAAATATCATGTTTTGCCCTGGTGGTGGAGTAGGTCATGTGCGTCACTAGAGTTTTAACTCTGACAGTGGAAGGGTTGGCCAATACCGTGCCAGGAGGTGACTTTAAGGGAAACAGCAACCATGTAGGCAGTCTTCTGAGTTGCTTTGAAGAATTTCCAGGATTTCACTACCCTAAAACTTATAGGACTTCTAATTTTTAGCCTTAGTTAATTTTGGCCAGATTTTGACCATTTGTTCTTGAACCAACTTCCATAGTCTGCCTTTATTTTTGGCCTTTATCTCCACAGTGAATTTACAGAAGGTACCAATATGATTCCTCACCCTTCATTTTGGAGGACTAAAGCTGATTTCTAGCCTTCTTTTGTAACACAGGTTCACAAATCCCCAGTTCCTGGTAGTTTTTCTGTTCCAGAGCTTAGCTTAAGAACATTCTTGTAAATCTTAGCCCAAAAGGACTGTGGGATTTTGTGTGATACATACATCCCTATATGTTTTGTCACTTCTACTAGGCTAACATAAATGTGCTTATGAATATGTAGAGCGCATGCACATGTGCATACTGCAGATGTGATGTCTGGGAATTGTTATACAGATCACATTTTTATACTTATCTATATTTTCTTCAACAGTTTCCTTTATTTTTAACTCCTTACTGTATCAAAGAACACAAGTGACTTTGTAATTTTGGCGAGTCCCAAATCAAAATTACATATCACAGTTCACATAGAAAAGGCACCAAATACAGCCTTGGAAATCCCACTAATCTCTGGTTTTCATCTCTTAGAAAGAAATACTTCCTGAAATAATTTTACCCCTGTCAGAGAAGCAAGTGAAAGAAAGTGTTTCCAGGGAAGTTGGTATTTCAGAGATGTAGAGTTTCAGAAGAATTTTAAAAAGTTACTCTTTTCAATTGGCTTGAATGGTGGGGCATTTGAAAATGGGTTTTTTAAAGCAGTGTTGGAAAATGAGAGGAGATAGAATAGAAATATGTTCATGAGAAAAGGGTAGCAGCTGCTGGAAATGCCTGTGTTTTAGACCATGGTCCTGTGAGGTGAGCTCTTCCCAACTGATCCATGGTGCTCAAAACTACTGCCACACTGCCCAGTGGGGGAATCCTTTCGTCTTGGTTTCCGTGGGCATTAGACATGCTGCTTCTTGATACTGCCTCCATTTGGAAGCTGAATATCATCTCACTGAACTCCGAAGGCCAATCTCTTCCAAAGCTAGTCTCCAGGGTCGCCTAATGTTATTTAGTGTGTAAAAATGCTACATTTTCTATCTCTCTTTTTACAATGCAGTGGTTTAACTGGTGGCAAATATACTGAACCCAGCCTGTGGCACACTTCAGCTTCCCAGAGAGATACTGGAAAAATATGTGTTCCTGTTATGTACTAACTTAGAGCCGAGACCAAGATCTAGCTTGGCTTGCCTCAGTTCCACTCTGCCATTTGCTGGCTACCCACAAGTTTAATTGGTAATTATGTCTAGGAGAGGGGACTTTGCCAAGTGGAAGGATGATTGGGCTGTGTGCTATTTCCCCAGATATGTTTACGACAGCTTTGCATTGCCAGACTATTTATCAGTGACTCTAGTCCCAAACCTTCCTATAAACAGAATGATAGCCATCTGAGATAACTAATCTCGGCAGTAAGGCAAGGGCTGCTTTCTAAAGTTGTGCATCACGGAGAATGTCCATCTGCTTCTATAAAACAAAAGTGAAGGCTTGTAATATGCCAATATCATTCTCCTGATGATTATACCAAACAAGGAGCTCTCTTCAGAGACCTTCCTACTTTCCTGTGATATGATTCCCTAGAACTCTCCAGCAAACTTCCAAGCCCATCATATTGCCAAAAGTTCAGTAGCTATTAGATTGGGAAGGGGGGCATCCCAACTGATCGATATGATGTGCTTATTTCAACAGATTCTGGCAGGTCTCCAGAGCCAAAGGTGTTAATGTGACCTTCACATGGTGTGGTGTTTAATGGTCAAGTGAGGTTTCAGAGTTTGAGCACAGAAATCTCTGACTGCTTGGGCATGTTGCCAACTTCCATTAAAGTCCCTGACTTACAGACTTCACATTATCACATAATACTCACTTTACCATACTACATTGTTAAAGATACAGATGAAAATGCAGGGGAGCAACTGAAGGCATCTGAAAGATGTTTTATGGACAGATCTCATTTTGCTTCTGAAGTACATTCTGTTTTCCTTTAGCTATGGAGGTTTACAAGGAAAATCCAGTTTAGGAACTTAGAATTAGCATTAAATATAGCATTAAAGATCATCTTGTTGGAAGGCAAAGTCATCCAAGATAAGCTGGAGTAGTTACTGCTGCTTTTTTTAGAGAAGAGTGTATTCTTGCTTGAAAGATAAAGAAAGAAAAACAAGCAGATAGAAATTATAAAAAAATGCTACTTCCATTGCTGTTTCTGAGAATCTTGGCAGCCTCAGCACAGGAAGAAGGCTGAACACAGCCTTATCACTCACTCCAAGACTTGGCAAATTAGGACCAGCATTAAGCTGTTCATGACTGCTTCTAGCTGTCTTTTTGGTTATGAGCTCACTACAAAATTGCCAATGAAATGCTGTTGACAGCTGGCTGGGCTTCCTTAGACAAAAGCAGAAAAGAGAGAATTAAGAAGAAGTGGAAGAGTCTTTCATTTTTGCTCAGAGCTAGGACTAGCATTCATAGTGCAAATTTTTATTTTCATAAATAGTTGCACTTAACAAGCGAAGCTCCATTGGTTGCCCTGAAGGTTTTTGTGTCTCAGGAGCAGGGAAGGAGCAGGACATTTTGGTCTGGCCTAGACATGGACTGAAAACAGGCAGTGGGGAACATCTTCAGATGCACAACTTCTTTGCTGCATTTACTAAGACTCCATCATTGAAAGAGGAGCCTGGCCTCAATTCAGCATCAAGCCTTAGGGAAAACACTTGGGGAGGTCTGTTTTGTGCCACCAATGCGTGGTCAATAATTCGTCCATTTGTGTGACATAATCATGGTGTGGGCAAGAGTCACAGTCTCAGGAACTGAGGCTGGATGAGGCCTACCCTGGCACTGGAAGAGGGACAGGTTCAGTCCCTTCCAAGAAACAGCAGCCAGAAGATTTGTTGCATCTTTTAATTCATTAAAAAAATGTTCATATTAGAAGGTCTTTCATTTTGTCCATACATTGTTGAACTGATCCAGTTTGCAGTTTACAGCTGGCAAACAAGACTTTCCTACCTGGTCCAGGCTGAAATTGCATGGATTTCCTGGAGGCGGATGAGAAGGGAGTTTGTTCCATTGAGGGCATTGTAGCAGGTGGCTGCCACGTTGCAAAGGCAACCTTTTTATAACCATTAGAATAGATTTTTCCTTGGTGCCGTGCCTCTGCCCTTCTTAAATCACCACTACTAGGAGGCAAGCACCCCACATCCGTCGTACTTATAGCCATGAGAGTTTGACCTCATGTGCATTTTAAATTCCTATTTGTTGAAAGATGTTTTCAGGCACCTACTGGATTTCCTTCTCTTCAGAAAGTGGCTTTTGGATTGTAATTGAGAGAAACAGGGCTGAAGATGCACACACACAATTTAATTTGATCAAATGATAATTTGTCAAAGGAAGAATGGATATAGACATAAACTTTGATGACACTCAAATAAGAAAATAAAAATTAAAACTGTGTGCCCAGTGGTGCACCACAGTTCCACATCTGCACCATCTCATGTATCTCTGCATACACATTTTCAATGCCAATGTGAATATCACAGTGTGCATTTGCAAAGTCAGTTTGAATGTTAGGTTTTATTTACACAGGACTAAACATTAAAATGACTGTCTATCTGTCATCTTTCTCTCTCCCTCTGTGCACACATATCAATGATGAAATGAATTGCAGAAATTTATGAGCAAAAATCTCATGAAAATTGGAATGGGTTATGCAATAAACATTTAACTGCATACATAGAAGTTTATTGGTGCATCATTGCGTCTTTCAACACAGAATTTGAGGTTATGAAACATGAATAAACATTGTAATTGTGAAGTTTCTAAATATAAGCAGTCAGAGATTGATAGTGAGGCTTGAGAAAATGGCTATTTGACTTTTTCACGGAATTAAATAGGCTAGTAAGAAAAATCTGATGGGGTGTATAAACTTAGGAATTAGCGATCACCAGAACAAATGAGTATATTTCTACATTTAAAAAGCAATTGCTCGATTTAATCTGACTACTGGTGTACTGACTATCAGAAGAAGATGGATCCAGACTCTTCTCACTGATATCTTGTGACAGGACAAACTCAAATGACAGGAAATTTCATCTGAAAATAAGAAAAAGCTTTTCTGTGGTGAGTGTAATCAAGCAGTGGAGCACGTTGCCCAGTGAGGTTGTGTAGTCTCCACCCATGGAGATACTCAAAACCCAACTGAACATGACTGTGAGAAACTGTGAGGGCTGCAGCTGTCCCTGCCCTGAACAAGGGTGGGCCTGGATGTGCCCCATATGTGCTTCCAGCCTCTGGCTAGGCCTGATCCAGAGAGTTTCTCCTGTGGGTCGTCAACACTGTACCAGAAAACATTTCTTCTGTGGGACTATCTGAAAGCATTCTGGCTTCTGCTGAATGCTTAGCAGTTAGACACTTAAATTTCAGCTGGTTATCTGGCTTCTGTTTTGGTCAGTGTCAGTTTATGGAAGAGCCACCTCTTCTCTGTTCTGGGTGTTTAAGGTGGACAAGATATGTGTTATCTTGTGAAGGTCTCTGTTCCTCTTTCTTAACCAACTCAGACATAGAGGTCTAGCTTTTAGATTCCCCCAGCTGGGAGTTTCTCTTAGTGCCTGCCCAGCTGTGATGTATGCAAAATTAGCAAGCACCTGGGAAAATACCAATCATAAATGCACAGTGCCAGCTGCACTTTCTCCCTGTGCAAAATGGGAATGGTGTCACTGAGCCAGGTTTGTAAAGCATGTCAAGAGCTGAGAACAGACATTCCCTGGGGGACTCTGGCTCTGTCTGCACAGCAGTAGTTCAGGGCAGCAGGAGCAGGCACACAAATTAAAAGTCAGTGCTGAGAACTTGTCCCTACACTGTGCCTGTTGCAGGGGCTTGCCAGATCCAGCCTTGCAGACTGAACACCCTTCAGCAGCTGGAATATGTTAGATGTGTTCCTCAAGCACATCCTGCAGTTTGGTTTTGTATGAAAGTAATCCAGTTTGCATGCTCCCAAAGCACTCTATGATGTTAACCAAGACAAGGTGTGTGAGAGTAGGAAGGAAATTCACTCTCAAAGCACATTTGTGATCAGGCCACAAAAATGCAGGCATACCTCATGAAAGTTAAAGATCAAAATAATTAAAAATAAAAAAAAAGAGCAAAAATGGAGAAAGTGCATTGCTGTTATATTATAAAAGAATCATCTTAAGAAAGGTGATAATACAGTAGGGGATGAGTTTATCAGTACATCATAGAATCACAGAAACACAGAATGATTTGACTTGGAAGGGACCTTAAAGATCACCTGGTTCCAAACCCCTCTGCTGCAGGCTGGAACACCTTCCAATAGACCCATCCAGCCTTGCCTTGAATACTTCCAGGGAAGGGGCATCCACAGCTTCTCTGGGCACTCTGCTCCAGTGCCTCACCACCCTCACAGTAAAGAATTTCTTTCTAATATCTAATCTAAACTTACTCTCTTCTGGTTTAAAGCCATTCCCTCTTGTCCTATCCCTACATGCTCTTGTCAAAGGTCCCTTTCCAGCTCTCCTGTAGGCCCCTTTAGGTACTGAAAGGCCACAGTAAGGTCATCTCAGAGCCATCTCTCCTCCAGGTTGAACAGCCCCAACTCTTAGCCTGTTCTTATAAGACAGGTGCTCCATCCCTCTAATCATCTTGGTGGCCTCCTCTGGACTTGCTCCAGCACGTTGATGTCCTCCTTGTGCAGAGGACCCCAGAGCTGGATGCAGCACGCATCCTTTTTTGATGCAGCTCAAGACACATTTGACTTTCTGAACTGCCAGTGCACATTGCCAGGCCATGTCCAGCCTCTCACCCACCAGCACCCCAGGTCCTTCTTGACTGACCTGCTCTTGATCCGTTCACTCCCCAGCCTGGATTGATACCAGGGGTTGCCCTGACCCAGATGCAGCACCCTGCACTTGATTTTCTCAAACCACATGAGGCTCCCATGCCCCCACTTCTTGTCCAGGTGCCTTTGGATGGCATCCCACCCTCCAGGAGTGTCAATACATGGTTCATTCTGCCTAAAATGTACTTTCAGAGGTACTGAAATTGTTCAAGAAAAGGGATGAGATTTGATTAGTATTTTTGACAGAAAAGAGGAGGGAGTGAGACTTAACAAAGTCAAAACATTTCATTGCAGCAATTTTATGAACACAAAAATATGTCATTTTCAGATTTGATAAATGAAACTTTTCAACCTTTAATTCTGAAACACTGTGTTCATTTAAATATATGATCTGAATTTTGGAAAATCATAGAAGAAGGTTTTAAACTGTACTAATTATATCAAAACAGAAGCAAGGATTTGGTTTTAGTCTAATGCAATATAATTTGCGTCTTTTTGTGGTATATTAAATATTTCTTCTTTTTTGGCTGGGGCTGTAAAGAAGGAATTTTGGATGAATAACAGGTTTTTAGGTTGATCATTGAATGTATTTCCTATCCATAACACCTGACAATTGTATGTGGCATTTATTCAGCTCTTTAAAATGCAACTGTGAGTTTTGCAGACAAGAAGATAATTTGCTTTACATAATTCTATCAATAATTTTCTATCTTCATTTCTGAAAAAAAAACAAAATTAAAAAGCCCCAGAGGATATGATATGGGAAATTCTGCCTAGTTTTGTGGCACAGATTTTGACCACATATGCTTAAATAGATAATTGTGGCTTCTCTGCTCTTGCACAGCAGGAGTTTCCAGGAGTGTCACTGCATTTAGTTGTGCCCTGTGAGTATTCTCATACTATGATTTTCACAGTTGCTACTGGATGTTGGGTTTTCTTCTCAAAGAAGGAGCTACATGGGCAGCCACAGCTCAGCCATGGACTTCACAATCTTAGGTTTAGTTCCACTTTCGTTGTAAATACAATAAAGCTTTTATTCCAAGTGGGTGCCTGTAACAAAATGGGATCAGTTTCCTTCCATACTTTTCATAGATGTTGCCATTAATTT
This sequence comes from Edolisoma coerulescens, assembly GCA_013397115.1. Lineage (NCBI taxonomy): Eukaryota > Metazoa > Chordata > Aves > Passeriformes > Campephagidae > Edolisoma > Edolisoma coerulescens. The sequence goes on from VWZW01002309.1 coordinate 570,387, forward strand.
TTTTGTGGCTAAAAACTTCACCTGTGAACAGATCTGCATCCTGCATCACTCTGCAGGTAGGTTGGTTAGCACCCAGCAGAGGAGTTTCTGAGAGCAGGAGCTTTACCCCCATTTAGATGTTGCTTTTCACCATTGTTCAGATTCCCTACCAGTTGCACAAAAATGGTGTGCAAGCACTCTGTTACCAAGAGTGCCATGCTGTGAATCCATCCCAATGCAAGGGGCCCTGCCAGTGGCGACCTGGTGCCATTGCCTTTGTCTGTGGCGAGACCCAAAGTGGGCACTCCCTGGCACTGGGAAAGTGAAGGTGGGAGGTGGAGTGGAGCTACTGACAGTTACACTCTTCCCTTACAGTGAAACAGATAGATTCACACATTGGTGCGACCCCTCTTGGTCACACATGATGTTTTCAGAAACACACAGGGGAGGAGATTTCCCTAAAATTGCAAACAAGATAGCGGAGAAATTCACACGAGCATTTTGCATGACCTCTGCTTCTCTCTTGAATCACCCAGCTTATCCAGAATTGGAGGGCCTGGATCTCTCTGGGTGGCATGTTGCATCCTGCCACAGAGGAGAAAATGCTGGCACTCACCTGGCAGTGTAATGTAGGTCATGCATGTTGCGGCACAGCAGCTGAGCAAATGTGAGCACTGCCAAATGGGTCTGTGGATGGTCCTGAGAGAAACAACAAACAGTTTGCTTTATTGCCACCTCTCTATCTCCCCCTTTTTTCATTTTCACCCCTCTCCAAATCCAATGAGGTATAAAACAAATGCCATGGCTGTCAAAAAATGTGCTGGTTCTCTTTTCTGTGGGTGCCTACTCACTTCAGAGCCTGCAGAGTTTAGATACCTGCAGTGTACATGAAGTTCAGACTCTGGCTCTTTGAAATATGCCCTGCTTCAATTTCTGCCCTTACCTCTGTATGTTCTTGATGTACACATAGCTGTTGATGAGTTGGAGGGAGGAGATGCTCTGCCCTGTTTTAGGTTGGCCATATATGAGACTGAATTTTAAAACACTGAATACTTGGGGCACACTTGTGAGTATTCATATGTGAATGTGTGTTTATGTGGGTCCAAGCAGGGATTTTATTGAGGCTTTTGAAGGCTTTTGAGTGTGGCTGACTCTGCATCAGAGCAGAACCAGAATTCTGGCTTTGCAGAGCTCTTGAAAGCCTGAGGAGATGAAGCCACAAGCGATGGTTCCCCTTAGTGGCAGGAATTGAGGAGACAGCCATATTAGTCAGGTGACACTGTCGACATGAAATGTGTATGGTAGAGGGCCTTCGCTATGTATATGTTTCAGTGACTTAATAGCATGTGGGACTCTCAGGACAGATAATCTGTGAACAAGACATCATTGAGATGTCTTGGAGGAAAGTGTATAGATGAAAGCCAAATTCCTCACTGGTACTCTGTGGGAACTAGGAAAAATGTTCATGTTGCAAGAAAGCAAGTTGATAACTCTGTCTCCAAGTTGCTTTTCCTCTGCTGTTCAAAAAGAAGCTGGAGGAAAGGCAGAGAGACGTAGTGCTCGTCCTCAGCACTCACGTGGCGTTGTGAGGACCTGGGAATACGTGCCATGGGTTGGTCTGTCACGAAGGCTTATCTTCACAGCACACAGCTACTTCTCCCAGGGTGCAGCAGAAGTACAAGCCAGCCCTGATAAAGGAAAAAAAGCACAGAAGTTAGCATCAAATGTCCTTTTTCATTTCAATTGCTTTCCAGGTTGCCATGCACCAAATAGTCTGTTTATTTGCCCCCGGAGCACTTAATTCTAGTGTGTATGATTATATACTACTTTTTTGGCCCTGTTTGGAGACAATGAGTGGGTGTGTTTGTTCTGGTAGCTTTAGGGTAAGAAATAGCAAAAGAGGTACCATCTCCTCTGTAGCTGGGAGGAAGGTGAGCACTGATTCTGTTATTACAACAGACTCCATCCTGGGGTTTGCCGACTCCATGCATGGACATGCACGAATAAGAGGGAGAGCAGGGAAATGAATAAGTGGAAACAGAACAGCAGTACTGTGCACGTTTAAATGTTTAATGTTATTTTTCAAGGCAGCCTCTTTAATTTCACAAAGGACACGGCTGCTTGCATGTTCAAGGGTAATTCACCCATAAAATTTAGCCCATTTCCAGGATGGGATATGGGTGTCCCTTCCCAGTACACTACATTGCTTTACAAATTGTTGTGTCTTTTTAGAAAAAGAAGGGAAAAGGTTGTGAGCTGGGTGCTTGAAACTCTGAGAAATGTACTTTCAGTGAGAGGATAATCTTCTGACTCTCAGATAACAGGAGAAGTGAATCCAGCCACTGAACTTGCTCCCAGAGTGTTCTGGGCCACAATGGAACTATTTCCATTAAAACTGTAAGGCCATAATGTTTCCAGATCTTGTTGGAAGCAGCAGAGAGGAAAGCTTAATTTTTATACTTGGCTAGGGCAGTTTTAGTTAGGTTTCTGGTGGCAGTTTCCTCACCTCCTCACCTCACCCATTATTCCCACAGGGGGACTTGGAAGGCATGCAGTGCGAAAGATGTTCATAATTCACTGCTGAGCCCCACAGAAATATCCATAGATTGGCACAATCTAAAATCCAGGGGCACAGCCATTTTCTTCTCCTGTCTCCTGCTGTCTTTTAGCCAAGACTGAGTCTTTCAAATCCTGTCACTTGAGATTGTATCATTTTCTCTGCTGACTTTCCCTTGAAAGGAGGGGTACTTCCTCTCCAAGTCCCCAGAAGCCAGAGGAGAAAGACAAAAAAACTGGAAAAAATAGGCCATCTCCCTGGATTTGCCCTCAAACCTGAAACAGACCTATAAACCACAAAGTTGGTGTCTTCGGAGATGAAGGGGCCCCTCAGGCAGAAGCCATCGCTGGCAGCCAGGGATGAATGTGCTGGAGGGGTGCAGGGCGGATCCCATGGGCAAATCCTGTGTGCAGAGGACAGAGGGAGCTGTCTGGCACCCACAGCTGCCCCCAGCGCTGCTTTTGGTGCAGAAGGGAGCAGCGGCCGGCCCAGCTCCTGGGAAACCCACACCCTGCATTGCTGCCTGTCTACTGCTATCTATTGCTGCCCTCCCAGCTGACTGCAGCTTGTGCCCCGAGGAACAGCACAGTTTCCCCCACGTTTTGTGATCTTATCTGGTGAATTCTGAATGTTTTCTTTCTCTGGGCTGGGTTGGTTTGTTTAGGTTTGTTTTCTAGGACAGCACACTTCCTGAGAGGATCAAATTAAGCAGCATCACTAACTGCATTTTTTGTTCCTTCATTGTTTTCTTCCAGTCCTCGTTTTCTCATTCTCCTTCTTTGCAGATAGATTTTAGGCATGATACTCAGTGACACTGAAAGCAATTTATGAGCTGGAAGAACCAGTAAACCACAGGAAACTTACTGCAATTTAGAAAAGACTGGGAAAGCAGGGAGGCGAAGAGCAGCTGTTATCACAACTGAAATAGGCTGCAGGACACAGCTGATGGTTTCTGTGGGAGAAACAGGACTGTGCACAGATAAGCTTCCATAATCATCAAGAAACTAAAGGGAAAAAATCTTGAGTCCATAGGCGGTATTCAAGAGGATTGCGTTGTTGCCTCTTGGCTCACCCATGCTTGGGTTCAATAAGTCTGGGATGAGACAGAAAAATGTGCCACAGGGACACGCTTTGATTCTTTTCCACTATAGCCAGTCTGCAAGGTCTTGCAGATTTTTTCCTATATGAGAGGAAAAGTAGATATTCAAGAGTGAATGGACCAACAGATACCAAATCCTTAAGATGGCTGACTGGTTTTATGTCTCTGGTTGTAGGGAGTTCATACACATCTGTGCTTCTCCATGTGTACTTGTTACACATCAAAATAAACCTCTTAGCCCTGGTTCACCAAGGTTTAGATGATTCATTCCAATGGAGTTGGTCAAAATACTAATTTTCTTACAGTTAGTCATGTTCTTGAATATCTTCTTGAAACAAGACTAATGTTTCACCATTAGCACAGAAAATACATTGGGGAAGAAAAATTAAGGGATTTTCCTCAGTATTTGGAGAGCAAATAGGAAAAGCTTCTTTCCTGCCAAATAAAAATAATTTTATATCTTTAAAGAAGATCCATACCCATATGCAAAATACAAGATAAAGAAGACTAACTTGAGGGCAGTAGCATGGCTGCTGGCATGGTTATGTGTGTTAGAGAAATTCTGTGGTAGGCAGTGTCATCCAGGTGCAATGTCAATCACAGAAAAATTAGCAATTTCACGACTTTTGGCTTGGTGCTACAAATACCAGGTTTCATGTTGTGTCATAGAGCAGTGAAAAAAAAGGGAGCAAAGCATCCCTGCATTTTCAACAGTATCAAGGGCTCTTGTGTTTCATATGGAAGAGGGAAAGGTACACAGTTAGGGGTTTGACATGGTTTAACTGGAGGTGTAACTTGGCAACCCCAGCCTGTGGACACTTGCATGGCTTTCCTTGTCCTGTGGTGCACAGGAGATGAGACACAATAACCTAAGGATCTCCACTGGGTTACTGAAACCACTTGAGCTGAGTTTGCACCAATGGGAGTTTCAAACTGTGAGCTGAGGAAACCTTTGTCCCATGTTTCTGTGGGTAGTATCTAATTTTTTTTGTGTTACCTAACTTTATTATTTATCTAGAGAGCTTTCACACTTCTGAGTCTTTATGCTCTCCTTGTATCCCATTAAACCTTTCAGGACTTCCACATCTTCCATTATTTTTGGTTTTCATACTAAAATCATGTGTTTTTTCTATATGGTTTTTCAACTTCTGTGATGCTGCTTGCCCATCTCCTCAGCCCTGTGAGGTTCACACTCAAACTGTGGAGTTCCTGAGGATCTTTTCTACAAGTCCAGACCCTTTTCTACAAATGGTTTTGTTTCAAGGTATGGTGATCTACCAGTGGGGTAACCTAGAGGGTGACTATTACGTATTTGAGCCTTTAGCTCTTTGTGAAAGAAGCACCTCACTTGTAGAATGTCTGAGTTAATGAACAAGAAGTGGCTTGGTTTTTTTCTTTATCTAGGAACCACTTCTTTTCATTCACACTGGCTCAGTATTGCCCCTTTCCCCCTCTTTACTAAGATGAGCAACAAGGAGCTTAACAGTCAGAGAGAGAATGGGATCAGTTTGGTGTCTCCTGTAAAACCCCAGCTTTTTACAGTGGGGTGGTTTACAGTGCTAGTGGTTTTCTGGGGAGAGTCTGGATGCTGTAGTCTCCATTCATGAAGGAGCTGCTTCTGTTCATGTTCACACATTGGACACATCATCATGAATGATAAAATGGTGCAGAGCCCTTCTGTACAGTCCTGAAGTGCAGGCTGCCCCTTTCTCATCCAGCACTGCAGAGATGTCTGCAGCAGCTACGCTGCCATGACACGCCACCACTGCTCCTCTGAGAGTCCTCTTCCAACTTCTAATTCTTCGTCCTTCATTGCAGACAAAACCTACCCATGGAAGCCTTCAAGGCACAGCATTTTCCTAATTTCTGGTCTGTTGTTCTTTTTCTTCCTCACTTTCCCAAACAAATAAACCCCAAATCCCTGAATGTATTGACTTGATGACATGTCTGGGCAATTATGTCACTAGTGATGTCACTGGTACAATACAGATATATAAATGCATAAAGCATGCTTTTCTGGCCAAATGCCTTGAGGAGTATGCTGTGCAGATTGACACATCTAAAGGATGTATCAATTAAAGAAACATTGAACCTAAACAACCTGGTGATGGAGGGATGAAGTTAATATGAATCTGGTTTAGTTTACACTGGCCTTACTCAATTTTCCATCTGTTTTTTCATATAAGACAGAAACACAGAATGTTAAGAATTGGACTGGACCTTAAAGATCATCTCGTCCCAACCCCCACTGCCATGTGCAGGGACTCCCACTAGACCAGGTTGCTCAAAGCCTTATCCAGGCTTTGGTTGGGTCATCCACAGCCTCTCTGGGCAACCTGTTCCAGTATCTCACCATCTTCATGGTAAAGAATTTCTTCCCAAAATCTAGCCTAAATTTCCTGTCTTTCAGTTTGTACCCATTACTCCTTGTCCTATCACTGCAGTTCCTTATGAAGAATCCCACTCCAGCTTTGCTGTAGGCCCCCTTCAGATACTGAGGGTTTCTACTGGTTCTCCATGCAACTTTCTCTGTAAGCCTGGAGAGGGAGAGAGATGAAATTATATAGTCCTTTGGGATACATGGTCATGAGAGAACTGAGAAAGGACCCAAAGCAACACAAGCTGGTTAGAGGGTTGTCATCCTCAGTTTATTGTGTCATTTCTTCACCAAGCTCCTTGTCCATCTTTGGGTGCCATTTGGGCTCAGGCTAGGTGAGTTTGGCCACCTTCCTTCATTTGCTTCCCTGTGTGAATAGAAGAGTATCTCTGCCCGTTCTAAGTTTCCTTTACTGTATCACCTCTCAGACTGGGGCTAAGCCAGGCAATACAAGAGCTCCTGTGCTCTACCCTAACCACAGGTTCCCCTCCTGTACAACTGCTGTTGGCCCAGGTGGTTCTCTGTCAACTACTAGTGCAGCTAATTCTCCCAGTCTTCATGTAGAAGCTTTCCTTATCCAAACTGAATTTTGGTATGTTATTTTCAGACTGTTTTTCCAACCTGAATTGTACTCCTGTCCTCTGGGGCATGGGCAGCCTCTTCCAGTGTGGTATTACCAGGAGACCTTGCTTCTCTCCCTTTTAAAGCAAAGATTCATGCTTACCCTTTTCCAGCGTCTTCAACCATCTACAAGTTCTCAGGGATGACCACTAATGAGCCTGTTAATAACTGCCTCTGTTAGCGCTCTAAGTACTTTTGGATTAATTTCTTCAGACTTGTGTGATTTAAGAGCATCTGTCCATTTAAGTACTTTCTAACCTGGCCTTTCCATGACCTAAGCTGAGGTCATTCCCTTTCCTAGGTACTAGTTGTTATAGAAACATTATTGCTACTGACCTTTTTTTTTGGTAAACATTAATACAAGGAAGACATTAAACACTTTTAACAGGTTCATTCCTCTTCAGACATGAGCTTGTCTCCAAAAGAGGGGGCTGTCCTGAAACCCATGGCTGGCAGAGGGCAAGGTCTTGGGCAAGACTTTCAAGCAGGTGTTTCACTGCGAGTAAGCCTTTCAGTTAAATGCTCTGGCCCAGCTGACAGGACAAGAACTGAGATGTGTGCCCCATTCCCCTTCTCACATGGCCAGTGTTCTCGTAGCAGGAGCAGGGAGCAGACGGAGAACCGCTCTCTTCCCACTCGCTGTGGTATGGACTGCCCCGCAGACTGTTTGTTCAGGTGGTGCTGGATTATCATTATCAGACCTCACACTATAAAAAACTGAGTTTCTGTGCTTTGAATTAAAAGAGTGATGACACGACAGATTAACTTTTTCCTATTTCACCTCCTGCATGTGCCTATGCTCTTTTCCACAACCTCCATCTAATAACAATAATAATAACAACAGAAAACAAAGCAAATTCACAGCCCATGGAGGAAACTGCTCATGAGCCGCACACTCAGTGTTATTTTTTATGTTGTGCCTGCCAAAACCAACATGAGTCTGCCTCAAGGATGTGAAACCATCTCGAATGTATTTGAAATGAGTATTTTCTGTGGCTCCTCCCTCCTCTTCCCATACCATTTTGATGACCAGCCAGTCCATAAAAGCTTTCTGGCAAACTCTCCTCTGAGGGAACAATGTGTAACAGCTTCAGCTTTGCATAGAAAGGCAAAGGGTTGCCCTGAAAACCAGTGCTATTGTTGACCAATTTCTGGATAACAGCATTCATTAGTGTGTGCCTTAGAAACAAGCAAGGTCCTTTCTGCAGTGGTTGTTTCTTGGCTGACTGAAATGTGTGTGTGTGTGTGTGTGTGTGTGTGTGTGTGTGTGTGTGTGTGTGTGTGTGTGTGTGTGTGTGTATCCCCTCCTCAGTTCCTGGGAATCCAAGTGGCAGCCCTAAAGTCAGTGGCAGGTAGAGAAACACAAAGTCCTGTTCCTGCATGGTCCTTGCTGAGCTGGGGATGCGGGTGTTTTAAGGACAGATTCTGGCCACTATGATGTCAAACGTGGCTTTGTACAAACTGAGTGTTGGACCTGTGAGATTTTGCTGTGCTGTTTTCAGCACTGTGCCTACTACTCCCACTGTGGCGTTTTAAACATGGCAGGTGGATTTTCTTTGCCGATGGAGAATTGGAGAGCAGAATCTCATTGGAAGTGCATGGTGGGCATTGACAGGCTAATTTATCACTTCAGCCTTTGATGGCCATAGGTGTTTCGTGAAGGTCATCATAGAAGTCAGAATTCTTGCACCAATTCTCAGCAGATTGGCTGCATCGGTGTTTTTGCCAACACTGTCAGTCAAGGACTAGAAATTTATTATGCTTATTACCTACTTTTCATAAAACAATTTCCTTTCCAATTTCTTAGCTTTATTTGGTGTAAGCTTTTCCCTGCAACCAAGAAAGCTAAAAATATTGTGATAATCAGTGAAATTCACTTGACTTGAGAAATTAATGAGTTTCAGTGACTGAATGCATCCTAAAAGAAAGGCACAGAAGACCCAACATGATTTATTAACATGGTGGTCATCCTTTATCTCAGAAGAAGAGCAGCTGTCACAGCAAAAGTGTGGGGTTTGCCCTTTGTCATTTATCTTTAAAATCACATCGTTCTGAGTAGTTTTATTCTTGCTGATTCTTCTTTTCACGTCAGTGTGAACGCGGTTGCCACTCACCAGACCTACTGTGAAGATACCTTGTGAAGTTCTGAATACAGCAAGTGGACTTTGAGTGCAAAAGCCTTTATGTGGTTCTCTGTCAGCTCCCAATATAGGAGAATGGAGGTGAGGGCACAGCCGAAAGGGGGGATGCTTTTCCTCATCGGCTGACAGGATCTGAAAACCTGGGATAGCAGTGCAGTGCTCCTGGAGTACCCAGCTTTTCTAAGCCCTCCTCATGCACTGGTGGCCAGAAGAAAAATGGGAGCATCCCCTTATGTGACAGACAGCATGAGCTTCAGCTCAGGTTCAGGGGGACACAAATGTTAGGTGTTTGTACAATAAGTTACAAACATATAAAATGCAATGTTTATTTAAAAAAAAGGGGTGTGGACATCAGTTTGGACAAAGAGATGACCTGTCCCATTTGCCACTTTTACAACAGACAGACATTTTTGGGAGCCGCAGTCAGGACTGATGTGCAGTCTGTGTTGGTTGGAAACTAAATGGGTTTGTGAGCATAGGGTTGGGGTGGGTTTTGTTCCTCAAAGCCTTCTTGAAGTTAGATAGCTATGACAGTGATTTATGTCAACTCAGAAGTAACTGCTGAGGGTACATTAAACTCGAGATCTGATAGGACAGGGAAGGTTGCTGAACCTGGCAGAACTGGAGGCTGGAGTTTTTTACCCCATTCAAACCAAGTGAACTCGAATGTGAGCTCAAAATACAGTATGCAGATTTCTATTACAACAATGATGTAAGCTGTAGACACCTATAGATGTACCTGTGAGAGAAGAAAAGGTGGATTTCTGCGAAACACATGTTGCAGTCCACATTTAGGACTTCTGCATGTGATCTGAACCCTTTTGGGTTGGGCTCACCCTATTTCAGTCATTCTGCCTTTGGTCACTCTTTGTCATTACTGGAACATGCCTATCTGAACCACACTCTCTGCTAATACTGTCTCAGAGATCTGGCTTCCTGGACAAAGGAGTGCCTGCCTTTTGGTTCCCTTTTAGCAGTGGAGATGATTCCTTGACAGGGTGAGTGGAGGTTGTGGCTGCCCAGCTGGCTCTTTGAGAGAGCTGTGGGGCCAAGTGGACAAGCCTCAACCTCCCTCCAAGCTTCTGTGTTTAGTTACCCATGCACAAGGCAAAGAAGCGGGCCAGTAATGGGTACCAGATGGGGGTTTATATGTTTAAACAAAGACACATTCTGGACAATCAGAAACAACTGAGTGGCAGTTTATACATTAAACCCCAATTCAACAGCAGTGCTTGCTTGCTGACCTGGAAGAAACAGGGAGGGAGCCCTTTGTGTTGCCCTGATCAAACGATTCCTGTCATCCCTGCTTCTGACAGGGGGGCATGTGTACATAAGGTGAGGGTGTATATAGGAGCATCCCTTTCACAGCTTGTAGAAAGCCTTCCTTTCAATGGGACATGGCCATGGTCAACTAGTTTTAGCATCAAGCCACATTTTTGGCCACCATCATGTTCTTGAATGTGCGTCTCCCTAGACTGTGAGAGGGGGTGTTATTACATTAATTCCCACTGGTGGGTCTCTGCTGCAGAGTGTAGGTGTGTGTTTTTAACCAAACCCTTGGCAGTACATGAGTGGTTGTTATGGATCCTGCCACAGAAGACAGCATGAGTTTAGTTGTAGCTAAGCACTGTTCATCTGTATTTCTGTAAACTAAGTTGATTGAATGAATGGAGGATCTATACTGTGCTACTGTGTGGATGTCTGTTGAATACAAAAAAGAAACTGTCAGAATCTCCAGAGGCTGTAACATTACCCTCTTGTGTATACTGAGCATCTTGTTTGACTGCATGTACTGATGCACTCTACAGTTCGACACTTGATACAAATTTTAAAAATATCAAGAGAATGGTAAATTCCTTAACTTAATCTCTCAAAAGCCAAACAATAGCATTTAACCTGAACTCTGTCCATTTGGATTATGGTAAAATAAACTTCCTCACATGTTATTCTCTAATAATATAACCCGTCAGCACATGTATCAGTCAGCAAAGATAGTGTATTACTTAAAAAAACAGTTCTGTCAGTAGGAATTGGACATGCTCATCACTTCTGCAGGAATATATCTTCTCCTTTAATGAGTGGAAGCCACCGTTTTTTTCCCCAAATGCTCAAAAAGAACCTAAGCATTTCTAAAGGGGAAAAGAAGGAAAAAAGAGTGGTCTCTTGCTAGCATGCTAAGGTTTCCTTAGCTGGAAAGGGAGTCACCAGAATGGTAGAGTAAGCTCCCGGCTCCTCTGTGCTTCATCATCAGTAGAGCAATTTCCTTCAGACCAGGTAGGAATGCCTTGCCCCTTCAGTGGTTTGTGTGTTATTTGTTTTTACAGGGTTTGTCACACAGGATTTTGTATATATGGCTACACAATAACAGTGTTTTCTCCACTGTAACTGTACCAGACCACAGTGATCCGTTTCTTCTGCTCAATCTGACTCTCTTCATTATTTTGCTGCATTTGTGTTGGAGAAGAAATGAAATCGATAGGCTTCCTTGATGGCTCACATGATGGATGTTAGCCTCTGTCTTGATTGTGTTATGCAAAGATGTTTCTCTGTTTCCTCAGAGATTGAAACGAAATGGAGGGAAAGGATGCTCATTCCTGAAGTGTACGTGCATTGGTGTCGGAGCTGCGGTTCCCAGGCAGCAGCATCTGCAGGGAGGAATAAGGAGAAAACATTCCTTTGAAATAAGTTCTCTCTAAGGGAAGGAAAAGGAAAACCCCACTCAGTCTGTATCCGTTAACTGTATGGGGCCAGCTATATATAGAGTGTGGTTATAATTGGCCATGTGCTATTGTGAACTAGGGACAGGCCAACCAGAGAACACACCATTGCAGCATTAGCAGGATAGTCTTCCTGAAGTGTGCTCCAATGGGCTGGAGCAAATAAGCCACTGGTGGAGCATCTCATGTAGATATCAGGTCCCCAGCTGAGACCCTTGTGATCATGAAAAACAGGTGGATAGTTCTTTCCTCTTCTGTGCTTGTTTTTGTCAACACCATGTTCCTCACAGGACAAAATGCCCAAGTTATGCCAGGGTTTGAGAGAGACAGAGGTTGTTATATTCCTGGTCCAGTGAGAAGCAGGAAGTCTTAGTTTCCTGTTTCCTCAGCAGTAGGAATCTTCTCTTTTTCTTGTGGCTTCTTGCCTTCTGTTTGGTTTTTTTCCCCCTGACAATTGTTCTTCTACTTCATCTGTTCTTATTGTAGCCACCTACAAATAAAATATAAATCCCTTTTCTTGCATGGACCAAGAGCCTTGTGAGCTCAGCACTTGCAGCTGGGATACTGTTGCAAATCCTGTGATATTTGACAAATGTCTGTGCACTCTAGCTTGTGCATTTATGATAAAGTTATGTGACAAAGTTAGACTTCCAGCTTTTAACATGGAAATATGGACCATGCATGTTGCAGCCCTCCAGAATGCAGATAAAATGCAGAACCTACGGTGCTTTCCAACTGCAGGTTTTCTGGCAGTGTAGTTAAGATGCTCGAAGTACTGTCATTCCTCTCTGCTGGACCATTTGCCCTCTCCCTGTTGCAAACTGACTCCGTAATGGGTGTGGATTTTTGGGTGTGATCATGCTTTTCATCTGACTCACAGCCACAGAGGCAGTTGGCCAAGAGCAAACTGTCCCTCGCTAACGCCAGCCTGTCTGTGGGTCCAGAAACGTACATGCATTGCCCTGGTTGTTACCTTCGCTGCTTTTCCAAGACCCATAGATGTCACCTGCCTTCTTGCAGTCATGGTGCTGCTGCAGTGTCAAGAGACTATTTTGTGGAGAGCCTGGGCTGAGCCCCTTGTTTGTATTGCTTCTACAGGCAGTGATGGCACCTCTAGAAACCCCAGACCTCCCCAATCCTTTCCTTCCCTTCTCTGGGGCCTGGATAGAGAACTGAGTTTGACCCTTCCCAGAAGTGGGTGGCATTCCAAATGAGATTTTGCACAGGGTAGATAACAGGTTTGAGGTGTTGCATTTTATCCACTTAACTCCCAGGATGCCAGAGCCGCTGCCAGGCTGAAACATGGACCACAATCAAACATCACACTTGGGTGAGCTCCGTTTCAGGGTTAGTCGCAGGCCACAGTGAGCTTTGCCCCACCATGGGAGGCCTGTTTAAAACAAAATGAAACAAAACAACTTTTTGGATTGCTTATGAATTAGGATCATGTGGAAGGGGGCAATGTAATAACAGGGTAGAACAACTTGTCAGCTCTGCAATTAACATCACTATATGCTACTTAGCTCTCTTTATAGACATAAACACATTTCAATCAGCCAACTCGTTAGAAAAATCATGACTCCTATATACACAGCATAAAGATTTCAGGCTGCTGAATACTGCTCACCATTATTCTTAGTTTATGAAAACAAAAGTCTTAATTATGCCGCCAATAACAACAGCATCATTAGCAGCCAGATGTTTTCCCCTTAAATTAAAACACACACAAAATAGATTGTTTGGGGGCTTATCTGAAACAGAGGTACACTTAAGGAAGTTGGCACTGAAATATCAGGCTTTTTACAGGTCAGGATGACATTGGGAAGATTTTGAGGAGTTCTGCAAACCTGGCATCCCAGCCACATGCTGTCCATAGCTGTTTCTCTGCATTGCTTGGAATAAGAGAGTCATCTGACAGACAGAAATCTTATGTCATCTCCCAGGTCACCTCCACATGACTGCAGTAATCCAGAGCCAGGGCACGGGGCCGATGACTTTCCCACCATCCCCCTGGTGTTACACTGTTGGTAAATGTTCATAAATAGTCCTGTATCAGCTACAGTCACAGTGTCCTGGTCTGGGACTGGGGTTGCAACACTGTCCTGGGCCCTGGGGCAAACTGCTCATTGTGAGCAGCTGTCCCTAGCATTTCTGGACATCAGGAACACCTGGAAAGCATCCACTGCACACAGAGTGATGCTGGGTGCTTCTACCTCCACACACAGGACATTTTCCACCTGCCTCTTCCAAATCTGCCCATACCATCATGTGGATATTTTGGGGAGGGAGGAGGATGTTTTAGCTCATCCAAGTAGTGGACCCTCAAAACCTGGTAGATGGATCCTTGTTGTGCAGTTTGTGATTGAACTACCAGAAGGCAGGCACAAGCTCCATCCTTCCTGCCTCCTCTCCATTCCCCATGGTTGCTTCTCTGTGCAGGATGTTTCTTGCCCAAAAGTGCCATGTTGCAGTCCCAGAGACCAGCTGCCCCCACGTTCTTCTGCCCAGCCCTGCCCTGAGGGGCCCCACCTCCCTCCAAAGCCACCCTCTCTGGGTTGTTACTGTGGTACAATGCAAGGGAAGGGAGCTGAAGCCCAGCTAGTTGGACCCTGGCAGGGCCCTGCACTGCCACAGGTGTGGAGGGCCTGGCTGGGGGTTGGCAGCGTGGGTGGACAAGGATGTGTGCTTTCCTCTCCCTGATTTATCACTCCTGCCAGAATGGTAACAGCTGCTGTGCTGGAGGAACTGATATCTTGATTAACAGAGCAGGCAAGAAGCAAGTGACAGACCCCCCATGCCTCCTCTCCCTGCATCTCCCCAGCTTTTCCTCCCTGAGAAGATTAGGGACAAGTGTGTCCTCTGGCTGTGCTGTCCCTGTCCCCCAGGGCAGACACACATTGCACAGCTAGAGCTGTCCCACACCCCTCTGAGTAGGGGACCCTCACGCTGCCATGGCATGGTGGCAGGCGACAAATTATTTGCACTGACTCTACTTCTCCTCCGTGTTTTCCCTCAGAAGCAATTGTTTACTTGTCTCCATTGGCTCTTGCATGGTCCAAACTTCAAAGTAAGGCTGCAGAGAACAATTTTTGTGCCTGATCCTTGTGGTGCAGCCTATTTTTCGGACTTGCACATTACAGCACTTGCAATTTGAAGATTTATCTTTACACCATTTCTGCAGCAGACATAGTATTTCTCCTGGTCTTTTCACTTAAGCCTATCACTGGCTCATTTTGCTATTTACCAAATTTCTTTGATTTTGACAACATCTTTCTGGTGTTGCACAACCCATGTGAAAATTGCAAGTACTGTAAGAGCATCCCTTCCTGCTTCTTGCTAGGATGCCTTTTAACACTCAGCCTCCTTTTTCATGCTGCCATATCAAAATATTTACAACCCATGTTTTGCCATCATCAGACTGTATGTTTTTGAATTCAGTTTCAAAATTAAGGGCAGGGAAAATTATGATCATTTCCACATTAGTCATTCCATCCAGTTTCTTTGGAGTGATGAGTGAATCAACGCCCATTCTGACTTACTGTAGGGGTAAATATGTGTAATTTGAGTGATTTTTGGTTGCTTGATAAAATTGTTTGCTTCTGTGCTGCAATGCAAAATGTGGGCATGTGTGAGGAAATACTTGCAGTAGGCACATGCTTCTTGCCTTTGGTCCCTGCCAGTTTCAGTTTTGCAATGCCAAGTTTGATGACAGCCTGCCTTAGGATGTAAACGGGCTTAGTAAAAGGACCTGGTAGACAGTTTCCAACGCACCATCTCTGCATCATGTAGGGCTGCACGTTATAGACAGGATTCATTTTGCGCCCCCCTGTGCTGTTTGCTGAGGTGTGGCTCAGTGAGAGGATGGGATCCATTGGCAGCAAATGCCGCACTTCAGCCCTGCAGACAGAGGGGTCCTTGACTGTTTGGCAGCATGAGTGTGGCAGTGGTGTGGGTGCCAGCTATCCTTGGTGCAGCTGGGGCTGGCACGTCATGGCCATGGAATATCCAGGGAGCATGGCGCACATGGTGACACCCCCAGGACAGGCATTGCTGCCATCAGGATGCCTGACTCTGAGCAAGCATAGAAGTGTGAAAAATTTGAGTCCTGGCATGAGTTAGAGCTTGTATGGCAACAAAAGATAAGCTCCCTGGAGAAGATGGGCCAAAAATGAAAATAAATTTCACTGGGTGTTTCTGTGCTGTCAGGTTGGTTCACTCCCTGCTTCGCCCTTGGGCATGGCTCCACTCTTCACCCACGCTGTAGGTATGAGTGTTTGCATTCAGAGCTCCAGTCAGAAACAAGCCAAATATTTCTCTTGGCGGAGAAATCTCTGGACCCCACATTGAGAGCAGTCATGAACCAGCACATGTCGTTTGGCCCTGGGGTGAGGGCTGACTCATGGCATGGGGGATTGACTAGGACTGGACTTGCCACTGATCACCAGGGCTTTTGCGCAAGGCTGGGGCACAACAGCATCGTTGAAGATGTTAAAAATTTGGCACAACTTTGTTTCAGCAGGTCTGCTGAAGCGACGGGTTCATTATTCAGTCGCCAGCATGAAAGCTGTGGCTGCTGCTCTGCCGGTACTTGCTCAGCTGCTTTCTGGGAAAAAGCCTCTTCCAGTGGCTGAGGATGCAATCAGACAAAGCAGATGAGTCAGGCTGATTTTATATTTGCGTTTCAGGTAGACCAAGGGGCTGAAACCATGCCAAATTAGCAGCCCCGTCTTTTGAGAGAGGTCACAAAAGAGCTGGACTTCAAGGCACGGATTTCATATCTGAGGGCTTTTCTAATGACTTCTTAACTAATTGACTTGACTTTGGTGGGGAGACAGCTAGTGGCTGAAAAGGATTAAAACTGTTAGAAATGAACAGCTTTGAAGTGGCTCAAACCCTATTAAAATTTGGATGGCAGATTTCTTTCTAATGGTGTTTTTTAACTGCTACAACCTGGTAGGGTGAGCTCTTCATGCAAAACTTTATGGATAAAAAGGAAAGTCTAGGTAAGTGAAACAGAGTCTCAGGTCTGCTGCCGCTCAGTTATTTGATAGCTGTTGGATACCATGTGTAACCCACATATCCCACAGATTTTGTTTTCAAGAGAGTATTTTGTGTTATGGGAATATTTTCCTTTTATCATATTTCTGATCTGACATAGCATGACTGCACTGTGGTGGAGCTAAATACTATATCATTTTCTGTGGCCAAATGAAGCTTGCTCAGACAAACAATCTGCTGTAGAAATTACTCCAATTAGGACTTTCTGCAGCAAGCAAACGGTGATCCAATTCTGTAAGGCTCTAAGCGAGACTGTGGCAGATGATAGCCTTTAAGTAGAGGTTACGGGAATTTTCCAAAAGAGTGATTTTATCTTAGAATATGCTGATTTTTCAGATGCAAAACATCATATGGAAACATGCTCCTTTCAGCTGATTTTCTGTCAATCACCCCAAGCTCCAACATGACCTTGCTGTCAGGCAGGTTTCAAAACCTTCCTGCCAGCCAGGTTTCCTCAGAAACCTCACAGGCTTACTGCCAACTTACCTCCCCAGGGACGTAGAAAACTGCCTGAAAGATGGCATCAAAGTAAAGACTTCAGGGGCCTTTGGGGACCTCAGCTCAAGAAAATCCCTACTGAATAGTCTACCCTAAGGAAATGGACTTTATCATTTCCAGACTCCCAAGCCAGTTGGCTCCTCTGGCATCTTCATTGTCACTATGGAAGGACTTGCTGTCAGACCTAGCCCTTCAAACAGGTCTCCAGAGGCTCTGGAGCTTCCTTCTTGGTTTGAGTCCCCCATCCAATTCATGGTCTGGAAGTCTTGTGTCCATGCTCCTGGTGTGGTTTCCACTGTGGTGCTGCCAGAGCTGTGACTCTTCAGGGTCCTTAGTGTTCAAGCAGTTAGCTTGGCTGTTGCTGGAAATCTGGAAGAGATGTTGTGCATCGTGAATGAAGTTATTCTGGATTTTAGTCCCCTGAAAATCTCTGTCATTTGTCTTTTTGCCCATGTTAAAATTTTGAAAAAGCCTTGGGCTGTCTGAAGGTGTTCATGGAGCAGGCATTTGGTTTCTCATGCTGATCCACTATTAGCTCTCGGTTCAGCTAGTATGTGCAGGACGGCTTTAAGTTCATGAGTAGTTCTGCTGCGACAAGTCAGTGTATCCACTAACTTAAAACCAGGCTTGTGCTGAACACTGCCCTGGACTGGGCCTATGGGAGTAAAGTGTGTTTTCTGCAGATCACAGAGTAGGTCATAGTTTCCTCGGGGGCATTTCAAACCAAGACCTGATGGCTAATGAAAGGCAAATTGTATTATTCTAATTTACATGGGCACTCAGCTGCAGACCTCTGACACATGTTCAAGGAGATCATGTCTGGAACTACTTTTAATCAATCATAACCCCTGCTGGCATGAATCTGTAACAGGAACAACTTAATTAATTCAGTGCAAATGAACTTTACAGCTACCACGTAATGAGAACAGACATTATATAGCTATTCTTCATATAGCTGTGTAGACTCTCATGTAAAAGCATCATCATGCCTCCACAATGCACTAGGTGCTTGTGTACAGTCATAATTTCAGTCAACCAGAAAATGACAGTGCTCTGGTCTGTGCTGAGTGTGTGTCTGTACCTCAGTGCCACACGTGCATATTTTATGTAGTTCTCCATCATAGCTATACATTGAAACCTCTTCCTATTCTAAACCACAAGTTGAAGTTATTCCCATAAATAAGATGGATTTTGTGGTTTTCTCATCTTCTTTCACAACACTGTGTGTTCTCAATGTGACAGAAACTTGTACCAAGCTCCAGAAAGCCTCCATAGGTAAGGGTTGGTGAGGGGCTCTACAGTGATGGCCTATGAATGTGTCTTTCACACAATAGTTTTACCTAGTTTTGGAAAGAGGAAAGAAGGAGGGAAGGAAGGAAGGAAGGAACTAAAAAGTGGAATTCAAACCCTAAAAATGTATAATAGTAGATAGCAAGCTCTCACATTTCACCATCATTTCCAAGGTGGATGGGACTGGCACTTACCCAGTCCCTTCCCGCAGTCCCTGTGCCATTAACTAAGCCAGCTGCCAAGCAGAAAGGGCTTGTGTGGCCTTTCTGGCAGTATTTTTTCAAAGGTGGTTTCCGATCTTACTATGAATAATCTAGGGGATGCGGTAGTGCATTTTGTCTTGCCCTCTCTGTGTTAACACCTTACTGGCTTTGGTCAGAGTGCTCTAAGAGACTCCTCACAAACACTGGCAGAGCTATTTTGGAGTGGCCCTTGGCACAGAAGCAGAGCTGTCGCCTTCCTTTACACAGGAAAGGTTCATTCTGCTCCGAGGGCATGGGAAGCCTAGGGCTGTCACCATCCTGTTCTTGTCAGCCATTTCTCATGGAAACACTCCTGCTGAAGTACACAGGGTATTTCTGCCACGAAGGGTTCTTAACAGGTTTGCCAGTACTGTGCAGGCTCATGGTAATTACAGACACATTAATCAGTGTTCAGAACATTATGCAAGACCTCAGCCATATGAGGCCACTTGATTTTAGGGAGCAAAATCCTGTGAAAATTACTTTCAGGGTCCGTGTGTTCCAAGCATAAGGAGGGGTCCATGTTTTTCCGTGATTAATTGCATGTTTACAGTTTTACTGAACAAAACCTGGCTTAACTTTGTGATAGGAAGAATGTCTGCTGAACAAAAGCGTCCAATTAACAGGGCCCAATTAAAACTTTAAAAGAAATAATCTTCAGTTAACAAACACCAGATGTACTTGTCAGGGTTATCTCACTGCTGTTATATTAATCATTTATAAGCTCTGTTCATTTGAGCACTTACTTGGTAGGTAGTACTATTGCAAGATTGTCTTTCTAAATATTATGCCAAAAATAACTACTTCCCTGATCTTGAAACTGTTAAAACATCAGATTAAAAAAGAGGGACAGATATTGGGAAGAAAAGCATACTTCATATTTCTTTAATACAAAATGACCATTTAACCTATTACACAGGTTGAATAAAAGACATTTTACTGCTTAGAAAAATCAGAAATGTTCATTGTACAGCATTTTACTGCTTTGGGGGGGAAATTAAGTTACTCATCTGCTAAAGCAGCACATGTGTGATAAGTGTAGAATTAATCTGCCAACAGAGAGATGGAGAAATTTTCTGAGAAATGTAGACCATAGCCAAGAAGATCAAATCAAGGGACAAAAAATTCAGAGATTTACTGTAGCCTTTTTGCACCCGGGGCATTCATGTTAGGTGGGTGCAGAGTTGCAATTTCCCCTTCCAGGATTTTCCAGTCCTCTGAGCTTCAAAAGGTACTGCTAGACAAAGAGACATGTCACCAAGACCTCTGTTCTTCCCACCTCACACAAGGTCCCAAATGAGCACTGCAGTCACCCTTGGCTTAAGACATCAGCTGCTTTCTGAAGGAAGGGGAGTACCCATGTGACTGTGTTCCTCAATTCAGCCCAGGAGGTAGATGTCCAGCGTTAGGTCAGATGAATTTGAATATATAACCCCAGCTCACAAAACTGGGTCTTCAGTTGCTGAATGTTTCTTCAAATGTGCGGCATGACAGTAGATGTCAGTGGCTGTCATTTCTTTTAGAGACTGGGGGTCCCCTCTGCAGTGGGCCAGTGTATTTTGATGGGATTTGGTGTGTAACAACAAGGCTCTGAACTCACCCTGCCCCAGTCACCCCCATGACTTTGGCCACAATTCATCAGGTCCCCCCACTGCTCTGCTTGGGGGGACATTTGTGGAAACCTGAGTGAGGATGAAGAATTCTTTCTGGAGTGATATTGGGAAATGAAACCTACAAGGTCTCTGTGGTCAGAGAAAATGTGTTCTTGATTTTCCTTATCTTGTGCCTCGACAGCTGGGCTGCACAAATCCAGAGCAGACCTCTTCAAGTGACGCCTCCTCATGCTCTTAGTTTGGGCTCCATGCCATTTCCAACAGCTTCACTTAACTGCCCATCAGCCTGAAATCTTCTTCAAAGATGAGAAATACTAGATTATCTCACCTCCTCAGGAAACTGTTATAAGAACAAAAAGCAGTGATTGTCTAGAGTGTGCCGGGTTTGTTTTTCCTGTGTATTGTCTGAGTTCCTGCCTGCTGCCACTGCGCCTTGCATGGGTCCTTTACTCTGTTTTGTCCCACTCCCTGCTGCCCCCACTTGATGGAGCCCACCCCCATGAGTGGGGAACAAGACCAGGTTCTGGCAAGAAATGGTTCAGGGTACACGTGTCATTTTCCTCATCTACGTCTCTATTGTCACTCTGTTTCCCACAGTAATAGAGCACTATTTTATCCATATGGACTTTGTCCTTTAGGGGGACGATGACAATGGTTTAAAAATTATTTTATGTTTTTACATCAAGGCAGGGTTTCATGTGACAGTGTCTTTTGGTGATGCATGCCATAATCACTTGATTTTTTTTTCCAGAGTATGAAATTACATTATCTCTCAAGATCGGGAGAAAAGTGTATTTGCCTTAGGGGTTAATATGGATCCTCATAGAAGGGGGGACAAAGAGACTCAGCTCAGGTCACAGGTATTTTCATGCAGCATCTCATCAGCAAGACAAGCCTTCCTCCAACCAAACATATTGAAAGCCATTTTACATCCTTCCAAGAGGTTAAAAAAATACCTTGGATGACTCTTGCTTTAAAAAATAGCCACAGTGCCTTGTGCTGAACCAAGGACATAGCAGATTGAACAGTAGCCTAAATTTGGTGATTGGTTTCTCTTTTTGGCAGAAATGGAGGTGTTGAAATTTTTTTTGATCTCGAACAGTAAATTGAGAGGAAAATCTGGTAGAGAATTCAGGAGAGAATTCAGGGCCTTGAAGCTGGTGGGAGGTGGCTGAACGGGGAGGGAATTTCATCCAAGAAGCCTGGCTTGCCTGTACCTCAGCCTTTTCCCACCCTTCTGTATTTTGTGGTTGTGTTTAAGTAATTTTCTAGTGTAAGCTTACGATAATTTAATTCCTTGTATTATTAACTAATTATAGCCTGTTATTTTAGGTGACAGATGGATTAATTTGAGTTCAAATATGGAGAGTGGTGGTGTTCTTTATTCTACATGGTACTTTTCCAAAAGGTCATGGACAAATATATTTGTTCCTGATGTTCTCTCCCCTCTCATTTTTCAGTATTTCTAATTGTTTCACATAAACTGAATTTTTTATAAACAACAAATGGCAATGGTAGAAAGCACTGCCTCATGCATTATGGCACAGAGAGAAATACATTCTTTTTCTCACTGAACTCATGCCAGTTTTAGTGGAAGTCATACATATGCAGGCAAGGAATTGGCAGAGGTGTATTCAGGAGCTCTGTTGAATCTGTGGGAGTATTTGTGTACATACTTGTGTGCAAAAGAGAGAATGTTGAAAACTGGGAACAGTTTCGTCTGACAGCTCTGCAGTGACTTGTATAGTCCTAATTTAACAATTTACTTTAAAAGACACTGTGGGATCCTGTTTTGGGTTCCCGTGGGTCCTCCATTTGTGCACAGCACACTGTTGTTTCCTCTGTCTTCTCTAATAAGCTGTAATGTACCAAAGTTAGCATTACCTAGCCTGTTCATTTTCAAATTAATTTTGAAGTGAATATAGTGTTAATACAAATTACAAATGGACAGCACAGAAACTAAAGTCTTCTGATTTTTGGTGTTACAGCAGTGGCTGTGGTAGTACACACTGCCCCCTTGTACTCATGCCTGAACGCTGTAGGCTGAGCTGGAGAAGCCACACCTAAATTGCTATCACAAGTCATGGATTAATTAAAGCACTGGGAACTCTCCCTGTACCTCACATGGAATCCTTATGGCCCAGCTCCTTTCCTGACCCCACACTTTAGGTATGGTTAAGATGAACAGGAACTGCTTACACCTGGTGAAACAGTTTCTCGCAGGCTTCCTACAGATGGAGGCAGACATCTGTTCTTTGGCTCATTTGTGAGTATTTCCTTTATAACAGTGGTGAATAGGAATATATTTTTTGCAAAATGAAGGTTATAATCTCACCAAGTGAAGGAGCTTATATCTTTGACATGCCCCTATGATTACCACGGCAAACTCTGATCCTGGTTGCCACACACTACTTGCTGTTCTCCTCACAGTCCTACAAGGCCAGAATTGCTCAAGTCTATGAATTATTTAGACCTATTGGATAGTCATATTTTCTTTTTGGGAACCAATTTGATGTGAAAAGAGAAAGTGCTCTTATAGCTCACGCTGTGTTAAAGCCAAGTCAAAGGTCACTCCAGGGCAGGTGGTCCTACCTCACTACCTTCTCATTTTTTCTGCTACATTCTTGCTACTTGAGGAGCAATTGAGACTCCAGTTTGACACAGAAATCAGAATAAACCTGTGTGATCAGTTCTTTGACAATCTCATTGTGAGAGGTCACTTCCCTTTAGATGCCAGGGAAGAC
The DNA here is from genome assembly GCA_013397115.1 of Edolisoma coerulescens. NCBI lineage: Eukaryota > Metazoa > Chordata > Aves > Passeriformes > Campephagidae > Edolisoma > Edolisoma coerulescens. The sequence goes on from VWZW01002309.1 coordinate 593,323, forward strand.
TTGGTGTCTCTGTACTGCCCCCTCTTTCTTCTACTGTACTCATTCATCATTTCTTCTCCACATGCTGAAACACCGCTGAGCAGGGATACTGAAAGAACGTGTGCTTCAACAGTGCCCTAGAAACCTAGAGTGAGTTTTACTAATCAAAGAGCAACAGAAAAATGTTGGGAATTCAATAAAGCGAAGCCTCAGCAAGAATGTGAAGACTATGAATAAGAATTCACTCTGCTAAGCCATCCTGAACCCAAATCTTGATTTGTTTTTACTTTTCCAAGAGATGTTTCCATTCTTTGGTTGCCTGCAGTTATCACAAAGGGATCTGTACAGCCTTAAGCAATAAGGCAATGTTAAGAAAGAAAGCAAAACTACTGAGACAGACAACTTCCAGTCAGACATCTAAGGGGTAATTAAAATGCAGTCCTTCTGGATAGACAGTGTGTAAGAACATTCCATTATCATACCAGTGGAATAAAATCTTCTAGGGATATAAGAACTGTGACAGTGCATGGTGCATGTGGTCTGCTTCCCTGTTTCTGACAACAACTGATATCGGTGGGTTTTCAATACAGCACAGAGCATGAGATGAACACAGCACAAATCATTGCATGCAACAGCATTTCCCATTGGTAGCAAGACTAAAGTCACTGTTTAACCAAAGGTTTTATATTCGTTTTTCTGAGGTTTTTTAGCTGTAAATTGTAGCCTCATATATTTTTTGTAGTCCCTTTTTTTTTCTTTTTTTTCCCCCCCAAGCTGAAAGCTTTTCTGCTTCTAAAAGTATTAACTGCATAGGACAATGGAAAGCTTCCAATAAAAGACAAAGTATATACATTTTACAGACAAAATGCACAGATGAAACCAATCTAAGTAGCAGATTGTGACTGTACCTTTGGCATCGCCAATTTGTGTATCTATAGGTAAACAATTCCTTTTATTCCCTATTATAAGCATAATTGTTCTGATCAGCAAAACAACTTTTATCTAAAACCAGAGAGGTAAAAATGAAGCTTTTAGCTGTGCACATTGTAAGGAATTTAAAAGGCCTTTTTAAAAGTACTTTTTATCCAGCTGTATTGCATGAATAAAAGGAAAATTATTTATAACTTTCTCTTTTTTAATCATTGCCTTCTCCTCTTTTTGGTATATCAAAAGGACAGGCTCCTTCTTACATTTTGGTTTTCATCTGCTGAGATTAAGTGTTTGATTTTTTTTTTCCATTTTTTGTTAATGTTGTTTCTGAAGTTCTGTGCTGTGTCCATGTGCTCCTAAACTTTATAGTTCATTTTGCAGACATACAGATCCATTGGCACATGCAAGTGTTAGTCTTAAAAAACAAGGCTTACTGTGCACAGCATCAAAGCGTGTCCATAAAAAGATTAGCCAGGACCCGGGGTGTGAGCAGGGAGATACAGGTCTGCCCTGTCTCTGGCCAGCTGTGACCAGGTCTCTTCATTTCTTCTTCCCTTTCCCCAAGTACCTCCCTGTCAGTACAATGTGATGCTTTCTTGATGTAAGACAAGTTGGAAACTGCTGCCTTGGGAAAAGTATGAGGCAAGCAGGGCCCCACATGATCAATGATGGCACAGGCAACCATCACATGAGATTTCAGACTTGGTCCATTGAAATAAATTGTACTTCACAAGGCCAATATTGCCGACACAGCAGAACACAACTATATCAACTTGCTCCTTTTAAGTTCTCAGTTTCCTAAATCATTTCAAGGTGTAGAAACAGCATTATTCTTTGTTTTCTTTTAAGTTGCTTCTGTGAGAAGGTCTGGATTTTGTAGGAAACTCTGTAGTACCATGGCATGACAGGGTCAGGGAGCCCAGGTCATTGTCTGTCCACTTTGGATAAAAGAGATTTGAAACTGTTTTTTCAAAAGGATTGCTTTATCAAAACGATGGGAGGCTCTCCTGGACTGCAGGGTGTTTTCTGGGAGGCAGGCATGCATCTGATCTGTTTTTCCACCCCTCTGTCAATCGACAGCAGTGCTTTGCTGCTCGGCACCATTAAATTTCTGGCAGCAGAGACAGAGATAGCTGCAGGTTTCCCTTGAAGTCTGTCCAAGCCCCCTTTGGCCAGACCCATGAGCTATGCACAGAGGGATCTCTGGGTCCCTTGGAAACAGAGTAAGCCTGAAACATTCCTCCAGAATTTATTAACTTTTTCTACAGCTTGACATTTCTTTAGTGGCTTGGCCCTCCTGGATTTCACACTGCTATCTTTACAGGCTGCTCAGAGCCTTTATAGTTTTGTGGTTAACATTAATAACAGAATATAGAAATATCTGGTTTATATTTGAAGTCTGTGAGTAAATCAAGACGACATCTGTGGGTACCCAATCCCCTCCCTGGCACCAGCACATGCTGCTCCTGGGTGGCTGCTCCACCTCTCTCTGTCCTGCCCCAGGACCTTGGCACAGATGCTTGCGCCCACGCCTGACTCCGGGCCCTCAGACCATACACATGCACCACAGCTCTCGTCTTCTTCTCATTCTCGTGTGAGCTGTAGGGCTTTGTCCTCTCTCACGTGGATGAGGGTGCGATAGCTCACACCCCCATGGTGTTTGCAGAACAGGATTCTCACCTGCTCGGCACTACCGCGACCTCACCTCCTTTCACACACACACCTGGGCTGCCCGTCTGATGGAGTGGGCAGTGGTGTGAGCTCTCGCCATGGGGCCACCTCTGTGGTATGAACTGGGAACACAGTATTCTCCCACATAAACTTCACTGTTGCTTTTTTCGCTTGTTGCTCTTTCCTACTGTGTGACTAAGCAGGACATGTTTGCTCCTTGTCAGTAGGAAAGAACACTGACCACAGAAGGAGTGAGTTTATCAGGGAATGTATCTGACCAAGTCCTTGGAATCCAGATGATGACTGGACTTAGTCCAGTTCATAGAAATATCTCAGCTCCTGCTTCCTATTTCCCATAAGGATTATTTATCAGTTGGTCCTTCCCTGAATAGTAAAGGAATTATAAAGAATGCTTTTTTGGTTAAAAAAAAAAAATCTCAGTCTAGCAATTTTTCAGCATAAGCCAGATTTACAAAAACTATAATTACAGCATTAAATTCTGTAAATTATGTCATTCCAGTCCTATATTAACTCTGTTGGAAAATTGTATCCAAGAAACTCATAGGAAACTAATACTAAACTCCGAATCTCCATTCATTTCAAAGAGTAGCAAATCTGTTTATGTATCATATCCTGAAGAGATGCTGGTTTCTGTAGCAGTTTCTCTCCTAGAACACTGACCAAGCTTAGGAGAACTGATTTTTTTTCAGAGAAGGAAATAAAATTAAGCCAAATCTTTGCAACAAACTTACTGCAAGTTTGGATCAAATCATGTATATCCCTCAATGATGTTTTGCATCTCATATTGAAATAGTCTGTTTTCTGCTCTGGCTTTTGTGAACCAGTCCTCTCCCCAAAAGGCAATGTTTTGATTTAATAGCCAAAGAATGAGTGAAGAGGGCAAAGGGTTCCTTGATGCCAATGAGATAAATGGAAGGCAATATGCTTCAAGGGAGGTCCTGCAGTGATTTACAGCAGACAGCAACTGTTAATAGGCCAACATTAGCTTTCTACTTCTCCAATAAATGTGTCAGGTTGGAATGCAAGTGTGCAGCCCCATGTCAGCTTTATGGCCCAAGGAACTTATGCTATTGAAAGCCCACATGTGTTGGCTGCCAAACTTTCTCCTTGATCAATCTCTTCCCTTGATGACCCTTCTGAGGCTTGTTATTTTCTGTGCTGTCTCTGTTCTGATGTCTGTGCATTGCTTGTGCTCAGGCCAGAGGGTCTGTGGCAGAGAGAAATATATGGAAGAGGTCTGTGCAAGAGCTTTCATGTCTGCAAACAAAGGTCAGGGATTGCCACAGTTTGGAGCTTTCTTCAGGTGGTGTGTGTGCATGTGTGTGTTTTTGTGTGTCAGTGCTATTGTTTGCTTAGTTTGTGTAAGAAATTACCACAACTGTATACGGAAATGCCTAGCAGGCGGCATAGATTATGCTGAGAGTCCGACTCCTTGTTTTTCCATACTTCTTTTGAGAAGTAGGTAAAATCCTTTCAAATTGGTCAGCACTGTTGTAGTTTTTCATAGTCTAGTGGCCTGTGATGCTATTTATTATTGTGTGGTACTGCTTTCAGGTAGGGCATGTGAATTTGTGTTGTGTCTCCAGTATCCTCCTGTACCCTGTCAGTGGCTGCAGCTGCTGAAGAGGCAAAACCCTTGAAATGATCACTTCTCCCATGTCTGGGCTTTCTTTGCTACTGGATTCCCAGCTGATTAAGGCTCATATCAGCAGAGATGGAGTGTGTTGAGCTGGACCTCGTACATTAGCAGAACATGGGAAGAAGTATAAAGGGAATTAGAACAAGATGGAGACATGTCAGAGAAGGAAACTTTTTTCTAGAAGTTCACCAGTGAGGTGAGAGCACAGAATCTGAGAACAACAGCAGTGAAAGTCAGCTAAGGCACAATAAATGCTTAAGGAAGTTCAACCTGCAAGCAAAAGTGCAATAAAAACATCATGTACGTGACAAGGTTGTTGACTGTTCCCAAGAACAGTGTCACAACTAGTTGTCTGGGCTAGTTCCCACATACCAGTGAATCCTCCACCTGCCCATCCCAGCTCTGCCCAGGTGTAATCTAATCTAACCTGGGAGGTCTGCTTTGTTTAGAGACTGAAAATCTGAAAACGTGAATAATCCCCCAAAACAAAACCCTGCTAAACCACCTCACTGCATTACCCAGCTTTCACTTTTGAGAGCAGGTAAGGTGCAGGATGGAGCACATGTACCAGATGGCAGGTGCACTGCTGGGTGTTTTGTTTAGGTTTTCTGTTGATGGGACAGGGCTGGGAGTGGTGGGCAAGTGAGGTAATGCAGAAAAGATATGAAAGACAACCAGTACTTTCGAGGATGGATGTTTGTCTTTCTGCACCAGTAAAAGCTCTCTATTTGACTGTCTTTAGGGTTTTGATATTGAGGGAAGAGATGTTTTCCTTTGGGGAGGAGGAGCAGATGAATTTGACAGCTGCTTAAAATGGAGCATGCATTAATTTTTAAAATGTTTCATAATTCATTATTTTTAGTCTATTTAAAAAAAAACCAACTTGTGCCCACAGATGCACTGAAGTTGTTGTATTGATCATAGATGGTGAATTACCAGAAAACAAAATCTAGTATCTCTTATTTCCTGAAACTCATTGTCACTGCAATTGAAGCTAGAAGTAAGGAAGGGGGAAAATATATGAAAATACTGTTCAGCGTATTAATGAGATGGGATTGTCTGATGGGAAGAATTCACAGGGTATGGAGGAGGGAACACAAGTTTCATTTTCATGTTCGTAATCTATTTAGTACATAAAATTGTTTAGGAGAGGTGTTTGGTGGTGATAGCAGAGATCCTTTCTTGTTCTCCCCATGTATCCCCCTGCTTTGTCACGCCCAGAGCGCTACATTGCTGCATGCTGTTTGTTGTAGCCTCTGAGGAGACCAGGTTTTCCTGCCCTAAGGAAAAAGGGAATTCCCTGCCTCAAGTGCATTTGCACTCAGAAATGACCAAGCCGAGCAGACGTGTGCCTCTGTAGGCACAATTCATTCAGAAATATTGTTCTGAATAATGACTTTTAAAAAGTGTTTACTCCCATCCTTGGTGCAGCTCAGCAGTGACTCGAGCAGGATTCCGCTTGCAGCAGAGACACTGCAGTTCTAGGAGATCTCTTGGAAGACGACTGATAATTGAGCAAAACCCAGAGAGAGAGGGAACCTCTCCTTTCCTCATGTGGAATTTTCTAGGCTTCAGTGTACGCTTGCTGGTACTGCAATGCCCTGAGGACATGCAGTATCTAGGAGTTAATGTGGAGTTGTATGGATTAATAACTGTTCAGTTTTCTAATGTGGCAATGTGAAAAAAAATAAATCCTTAATGGGGATTATTGTCTTGGTTGTGTAAATATGTAGTTAGCTATACTTAAAATGCATTTTATCAGCCTCTTTGGAATCATTGCATTCTCTCATGTAAATATGTATTTAGGGCATTTTTAAAATGCAGGTTTTTGCCCTGATTATGTAAATACGCTTGTACACTAAAAATGGCAATTTCTTCTTTGCCCTCCAAGCCCCCCCTTTTTTTCTTCTTTAGAATATGTAAGTCAATTTCATGCTTAAGAAAGTGAGAAGTGCTAGTACATAATGGCTGAGAATATTTGGGGCAGGTCCTATGCAGCCCTTCTCAAAGAGCCTGTCAGTCCACCTAATAGAGCTATCTCTGCATTCCAGTCCTTGTTTTTTGCTGAGCCCGTTCATTAAGACTGTCAAAACTACCAGACTGGAAATTACTAGGCTGGCATTTTGGGCACAATCGACACATTTTCTGTACCTCATGAACTGGAATACAAAGCTTTCTTTATAGAAATATAATGTTCTGCTAATGACAGTACAGATAGCAACCATTAATTTCATTCCTTTACATCGGAGAGAACTTGGATTCCTTTATCTTGTCTTCACTCCTATTAATTCCCTTTTTTCAATATTATCATGAGTCAGTTCATTTTGATTAATCGTATTAGTCAAATTTCAGGAACAAAAGGAGCCCGTTTTGACACCTGGGTGGAAATAATTTCGTTTTTCTTAGCTGTCTAAAAGTATGTAAGATGTCCTCTAGAGACAGTGGAGAAAGACCAGCTCCTCTGAAGAGTGAGCCAGCCCATCCTGACATAGGTGAGATGAACTCTGCTGGGGAGGTGATTGTTTCTTTTGACAACAGAAAAAACCTAGGCCAAACTTTTAGGCAGGTGAAATAAATCCTGTCATTTCTGCTCACTCAGCTTTATGGTGCCTAAACTCTGTATAGGGGCAAGGACTCCTCATGGCTGCCACATGGGAAGGATTCCTTTGGTGGTATATCCAAAGGTTCTGGTCTCTGACGACCCAGAGTAGAAATGATGTTGGATTCCAAAGTGTCACCCATGTACACCTGGGTTTCCTTCCTTCCTTCCTTCCTTCCTTCCTGCCTGCCTGCCTGCCTGCCTGCCTGCCTGCCTGCTTCCCTTCCTGCCTTCCTGCCTTATCAGGTAGAGCTTGCCATTATTTCACCCCAGGAAGCAGTGAGAACATTTCTGGGGGCTTGGGAATTGCTCTGACAAGACAGCAGCAGGTTTGGGTTGGCACTACCCTGCAGAGAGAGAGAGCTTGTTTGCACAGTGCTGTCTCTGCCACGTAATTCCCACGGGATCCACGCTGGAGCAGCACAGGCAGCTCAGCGGCTCTGCCCACAGATAACTGAGGGCACTGAAGTTTGCTACAGTGGTTGGATACTTTATAACCTGTCCTGATGTGAGAGGAACTTTTGGTATAGCATATCAGCTCCACTTCAGTGCTACCCAGGTGATCCACAAATTAAAAAATGAGGCACTCGTCCCATCCATCCCATAGCCTGTCCTGTGCACCTGCATGCTTCTTCAGTTGTATTTGGCCTGGTTGCTAACGTTCCATCTCCCCTTTGAACATATGGGGCCTACAGAGAGAGGGGGAGAAACGTATGGAGAGAAGAGAAAAAGCCAAATTTAGGAAACTAAGAAAATGTTTATTAAGAAAAAGCAACAACAAAATTCTTATTAAAAAAAAAAATAAAACCTACAATAATATGTTCTTTAGAGACAGGCTTTGCTGTTGCTGGCGTGTTTATTCACTGGGGTTTTCCATCATCATTTCCATGTGGTGCATTCTGATTGCTCACAGTTTTGCGGGTTTCTATCCAAGCCTCAGATCGCAAACATTTCATCTTGAGAACTCGCTTTCTGTTCTCTCCTCTTCCCAATAGTATTGAGTGAGTTACCATACAAGTTAAATAAAATTTTGTTTGCATGGTGAAGAGAAAGGAGGGACAACAGCTGACTGCATTTTGAGCCCTGCAGGCAGATCTTTAGCTGGTGTAAATTGTCACAGCTTCAGTGACTTCAGCAGAGCTCTTAGCAACATCCAGCAGCTGAGGAACCTCCTCCTGGTTTTCGCTTTCTCTGTTGAAGGCCTGCTGGGAAGCCCAAATTAGCAGCCGGATGAGAGAGAAAGAACAAGAGTGGTGACACAAAATATTTTTTGTCATTTAAAACAGAAGATCATTGAGGTAAATGCCTTCATCCTGGAACATTTACTTTTCGGTCACTGTCAGAAGTTGTCACTAAAACAAGTTATTCTGCAAAATGGGACATCCTCATCCACAGATGAATAGTATTTTAACCAGGCACAAGCAAATTTTTGTTTAAAGTAAGAAAATGGTGGGTGATGAAGAGGCTTCTTTTTAATTTGTTCTTTCTTGTAGGTTGCAGACTGGAAATGATGCCCACAAAGCTGTGAGCCCCATCTTTCATAAATAAATCAATGCATATTAGAAAAACCCTAGACATAAGAAAACCAATTACTCAATGGAAGAATCTTTCTGTTGGCTTGGTGGCCCTTGGATGAGTTGAGAAGAATCTTTTCATAAGCAGAACATTCAGGATGATAACTTCCTTGCTTCAAAAGAGAAAAATTGTGGTTGCCATGGGAGTAAAGACCATTCAATTTGAATATCAGCTGCTAACATCCTTGGAAATGTGCCCTTCAGCCAGCGCATGTGCTTGCTTTACTTCACTGATGGTCTTATTTCTGGTAACTTGAGTTGAGATACCAGTGGGGAATTCAAGCTTATTTTCGTATTCAGGTACATTGCTTCAAAAAATTTAAATCTAACTACAAGAAAGATTTTTTCATCCTGGGAAAAGGCCTTCTTTTAAAACCCTTACCGCCCAGACCAGGGAATGCAGTTTTCAGATTTGTTGATACCTAGGCTTGTTACTGGTTGGTAAATCCAACAATTTTCAGGATATATATTATGTAATAATAAACTATCTGTGCACAAATTTAAAATGCTACATTTAGATGCCTTTTTGAGTCTCTGTGGAACAGTTCTTCAATGGATTAGGAGAACCATTATTCAATTTATGAGTGGGAACACTGTTGTGGTCATGGTGAGCTGGACAGAAGGTTTAGCAGACTGACTTCAGGTTTATTCTTATAAAGCATCATTACAGTGTAGGGCTCAACATCAAAAATTCCTGGTCTGCAGTAACTATGGGTAACCCAAATCTCTAAAAGTTAAACTAACAGAGTATTTCTCAAGAAGGAAAGGGAAAAGTATTAAGGAGAGGGGGGTAACAAGAGAACCCAGAGAAGAGGAAATATAAAACATGTTGAAGTCCATGTGTGGCAATAGTCATTGCTGAGGTTCAAAGAGACATCTTTGAGCATCCAATATCATTCTAATTTTCTGTCTTTGTGAGGATGTTTGCTGCAGTTTTTGGAAATGCAGGCTACTAACAAATTGCCTTGAAGACGTATTCATTGAATGGATCTACAAACATTTGCGGGGGCGGGGGTAGGGAATGAATGTTGTTACAAAAGACAGTCAAAGCAAATGCAAGAGAACAGACATTCATCCTGCACCTTTGCTGAAGGCCTGGTGGCATCAGCTTCAGGCTGCTCATAGCAAGGGGCTCAGATTATCAGGTAGCCCCAGGACCAACATATTCTCCTGGCCAGACACATGATACAGTGCTTGTAGGTGACCTGTTCCCCAGCCTCAGCTTTTCTTCTGATCTAGATAATTTATTATTTGGTCATTATCTGGTTTTTGGACTATGTAAGAGACTACAGAGTATCAATGTCTTGGCCTTGAACAGACTGATTTGCAAAAGTCCCTCTTCTTAGGCACACTTCTGAATATCATGAAAAGTTCCTGTAACTATTGACAACACAACTTGACAGTCATAATTAATAAAGCGTATTGTTCTCATTAAGGTCAGTAGGATGTTGATGGTCATTACCAGGGTGGGTAGGAAGGGGGAAAGGAATGTCAGGATTTTTTCTTGTCGCTTTACTTGGGAGCTATGCCTAGAAGTAATAACAAGCCTGATAATTTATGTTTCTGTCCTCTGTATGGCTCAAGTTTAAAGGTTTTCTAGGGAAAGGAATATCACACAGTGACTGGAGTAATTCAAAATCCGGATTCTTTTGTGGGAGGTATCCTGCCCATGCTGGTGGGGGGGAGCCGTATGGTTGGGGTTAGGTGATCTTTGAGGTCCATTCCAAACCCTTAACATTCTATGATTCCCTGATTCTACCTCTGACTCACTACTCCCCAGCTGGCAGTTACCAAAAAGGTGTCTGCAAAAGGGGCATCCAGCCAATGTCAGAGGAGGGGAGTGAGTCTTACTGAACATCTATTATGCAGTTTGAGATTGAACAAGAGTTTTACACAGGTGGACAACCAGTTTGTGTGTTCCTGTAGACATCCACAAGTTCTTCTCAAGGAATAGGGAACCTAGGTTTCACTGTGTGGCTATTCACCAAGGCCGCTCCATTCTCTGTGTAATCCCAAGACAGTTGACTTTTTAAGTCCTCTGTTTAATTCTGCTGGGGCTGAGAAGCAGAGTGCTGGTTCTAGCTCTGCCCATGCTCGTGCCACTTCCATGGCTGGAGTTGTGGGGACTGACCAAAGCTACTCCTCAGAGAGCAGGAGAGAGTGAGAAATGTGAGTTTTCTGCATAAATTTGAGGAATATTGTGCTACCTTGACCATGTCTGGGTGACTCCCTCTCCTGGCACAGGGTTGGACTTGCATGACCTTTTGAAGTCCAACCCAAAATGTTCTATGATTCTATGACATTCACTTGCCACTTGAGTCTGGACAGGGTTTTCTGCCATTTGAGCTGCAAACAGCTCCTGTGCAGGAAATGTTAGCCAAGTGTCAGATTAAATGAATTGATACATCAGCTAGAATATCATGTCAGATAAACACAGCGAATCCTCATTCTAGCTGTTATCACACACAGTATTCACACCGACCTGGTTGGTAGGTGGTGATTGCCCATCTGTGTTACCTGCTGGAGAAATTTTTTTGGAATAATGCCACTGTATTAGAAGTAAAATCCAAAGATGTAGCTAATGACTGCTAACAGGTATCTGTAAAATCTAGGAATTGAGCCAGCCATTGTAAATTTGGGAGCCAACCTAATTTGTACCAAACTGTTACAGAAATCTTGAGCGAGATTATTTAACTTTTGGATTTAAGCACTGGTTTTACCTTAAATCATTGCTCAACAATGTCAGCTGAAACTGAGGGAGAAGTTCATCGCATGGTGTTTCTCATTGGGTAAAAGATAGTAGTGCTGGGAGCGTACTAGAAAGAAGCAATTCCCATGAAACCCCCATGGATATTGTGTGCTTGCAGCTGGAGGGGAGAGCATGCCAGAGGGCATTAAGCAACTGCCAGAAACTTCAAGAGCTGATAGAGACTTCAACAAGAGGAGAACTTCAAAATGTTTGATCTCATTTGGACAGACTCCAAATGGTAATGCTTACCTGAGCTGATCCTCACTATCTTCCCTCACCATTGATAGAAAATTACTTTTAAAAGCCAATTTAATGGAAGAGCTTGTTAGGAGAAAGGTAGTTGTCTGTAGGTTAAATTCTAAGCAGACTAAGTGTAGGTGGAGTCCCTGAGCTGGCAGTCTCAAATCAGCTGGGTTGGTACCAGCCACAGGAGACACTGAGTGCAGGAGGAAAATGGATGGCAAACTGGCTGAGTCTGTCCTTTAGTGAGGTGGGAAATAAGCACATCCGTGGAAGTCATCTTGTCTCCAGCGCTCACCAGAGTGGCAAATGCATTTTGGACACCGCACAAACACAGTGGGAAAACAGTTTCTTTTGGAGAAACTTCAGACAGTTGGCTCTCGGTAGGTCTTTGAACAATTGATGGAGCAAATGTTGTGTGCAGTGGGTATCTGACTGGGAATGACAAGTTTTCTCTTCCAAATTATAGGCAGGAGGGTGATGTCATGCTATAATAAGGCATACAGACATGCTGGGTCAGAGTTTGCGGCTTCCAAATTGTAGAAAGAAAGATGCAAACATGAAGGGCAATGTACTCCACTGGAATTTTTATTCCAGAAACAAAGACATGGTACTTCACCAATGTCCTAAAAGCAACTGCATAGACATGAGACCTTTCAGATTTAGGCAGCATTATCTCAAACCCCATTTGAAATGTTTTGCTGATTGTTTCTTTTACCATTTCCCCCCAGAAGATTAACTTGTGTTCGGGTCCTCAGAAGACGCTTTTGTGAAGCTGCTAATTGCAGAGCTGAGGAAAACGGGTCACACGGTACACTCGGCACTTCCTAATTAATACACAACAGCACATGCTCGCGTCGAGCTGGCTGCAAATTCAGCTCTGGCTGACTGAACGCTAATGACAGCACCTACTATAATAAGCCAATACTAGTAAAGAAAGCGAAATAGCCTGTTAAAACCCCAAATGGGTGATGAAAGTTCTACATCATCCAGATCTTTTAATGTAATTGTGTAATGGCACAGACTGGCACTCAGCCTACCAGCATCCATTTAATTAGTAAATAAAACACTCTGAAGGCCTTGGCTATATCATGACACACTTAGAAATCCATCTGAAAGTTCTTGGCTACATCCAATAAACCCAACCAAAACTTTACAGCTGATGGTATAAGTCATCGTCTGAAAGTACATGGGAAGATGTGCTTTATTTCTGCATTTCTTTTATTTTAACGCATGTCTTAGATAGCATCTCCACTGCTTGTCCATAGATTTAAAGGACCTTTATTTTCACTCCATTGCTTTTGAGCCATTTGGAGGTTTCTCTCTTGTGATGTCCACGTCTCAGTCTGTGACTTATATGGAAGGCAGCTGTGCTGCCCCATGGGTTATGCAGTTCACAAAAGGCAGCTTCTGTTGAAGGCTTTGTAATGCTGCAGAGGGGCCATCTGAAATGCTTTTTATGATCAATTCTGACAAAAAGAGTTGGCTGGAGGATATTGCCACCCCAGCACTTGTTACTGTAACTAGTTGAAATGATTTTTTTTTCTGCAATGTTTAAGCCTGTGTTTTCTTTTCATCTCTAAAAAATTTATTTGAGCTCTGTAAAAATTCTATTGTGAATTTAGAAGTTATTTAGCTGCAAACCTCAAATATGTTTTGTATTGTGTTCTTCTAAACCATAAGCAAAACTGTTTTGTTTTCCATTTCTCAAAAATGCTGACCCTGAATAAATAGCTCACCTTTTCTGGTTTTTTTTTGTCTGGGATCTAATTAATCTGCATTTTCCCCTCAGTACCCTGCTGTGCCTATACTTTTCCAGGGCTGTTTTCCCACCATGCCCTCGGCAGCATTAGAGATAGGGAAGATCAGCACAACCATCTCTTGTGGCTTCCCCTCCTGGGCAGGGCAGGAGCTGAAGCATGAGCTGGCAGTGGCTTCTGCCCAGCTCCAGGCAGGCAGTCACCGCTCTTGCCAGTGGCTGCAATACTTGATTTTCTGCTGGAGAGATCTCTGGGCACCATGTCTCTATGGAAATGGCATTACTTTGACTTGGGAGATGTTCCAGTCAAGGACAAATGTTTTCAGCCGTAGTGTTTCTCCTAGGATTAGCAGCATCCCTCTGTGATAGTTATGGCGAGTTACTCTGCCAGCCCTGGGAACCCTCGAACCTTTTCCATGGGGAGCTTGGTGACATGTTCCTCTGCTTCTGTGAGCTATACATTTCAGATTTTATCGTATAGTTGGAAAAGAATGGTTGTCATAGGATCACAGAATGGTTGAGGTTAGACAGGACTTCTGGAAGTCATCTTGTCCAAGCCTCCCTGCTCAAGCAGGGACACCTAGAGCCAGTTGCCAAGAGTGTGTCCAGATGGCTTTTGAATATCTCCAAGAATGCAAACTCCAGGGCCTGTTTTTCCACCAAGTCATATTTAAGGGCTATGATATTATGACATGAAGCCGAGTCAGGGGAGGTTTCGGTTAGTTATCAGGGAAAAGTTTTTCACCCAGAGGGTGGTTGGGTACTGGAAAAGCCTCCCCAGGGAAGTGGTCACAACACCAAGCCTGTCTGAGTTCCAGAAGTGTTTGACAGTGCTCTCAGGTACATAGTGTGACTCTTAGGGATGTCTTGTGCAGGGCCAGGAGTTGGACTCAATGATCCTGATTGGATCCCTTCCAACTCAGCTTTTTCTGTGATTCTATGATTTGAAAGGCAGATTTCCCAGGAAAGGGGTGTGAGGGAGGGTGGAGGGAAGGGGCCACTTTCCACATGCCAGCAGCTTTGCACTTTGGTCCTGCAGTTGGAGCAAGGGTGTTGTTGTCCAGCTATAGCACAGCAGATGCTTCCAAAGGAAGGCTGTAGGGAAAGTTAGAAACTAGTTTCAGAGACTGTGACTACATTAGCAAGTAGCACACTGCAAAAGGAGAAGACCAGTTGGTGCTGAGAATTGATATTGTCACCATACACACTCTGACAGTTTACTATGAACTAACTCTAGTTTGGTGCTGGGGAGCTCCATGTCCATTTGTGGTGATAGAACACTGAGTGCACTCTTGAGAGACGTCTTCCAAATTAATTTCAAGGTAGAAAATATCCAGTTCAAAATCTCCCACTCTGTGATGTGGCCCAAAATCTGGCAAGTGAAAATGACAAGTAGATTTGCTTCCAAACCATACGCTTAATTTAAGCCAAAACAATAATGTAGATGCACCCAGAGAGGACAGCATCTCTTTTAGATGTGTTGGGAGACAAGAGCAGGCACAGACATTGCTGACGTTTTCCTTTCTGTGGATTATCATTCTTTTGGGGTTTTTTGGTTTGGGTTTTTTGGGTTTTTTTTACTTTATAGGAGGTTATGAGTGTCTGAAAGTGCAGAGGTCAAAATGCTGGTTGCTTGGGAGCAATGTTCCTAGGAATCTGGCTGCTGTAAATTAAAACTATGTCACCATTGTAAAGCAAGGAATTCTCAAATAGGCTGTAAAAATAGACACAAGGCATTAGTAAAACAAGTATGAATTGAGGCCATGCTGTTTGCATCCTTCAAACTCACCACTGTGGCGTATAGAACTTGAAGAATCTCACTGTCAGATAACCGCCACATGCTGTGCATTGTATATAACTGGAGCGGAAGAAAAATGAGACAGGCACACCCTTTGTGACTTCCATTTCTTAAAAAAATATTTCTCACTCTTGGCAATAAAAACTTAGAAGTTTGAGGTTTAGATCTGCTTATTATTGTAGGGTTGCTGACTCTTAATTTTTTAAGAACATGTAAACAGTTTCTCTTATATATATTTGCATATATATCTTCTCTATAATGCATATGATATAGATAGATAGATAGATAGATAGATAGATAACTACTGTAGAAAAGATTGACTCATTTTAAAGTGGTAAATAGAAGTCAAACTGCCTCAGCTTCTCTTTGATGTCTGTGTTTGACAAAGCACTTTGAAATTTTCTCTCTCTCTAGATTAGGTCCTTCTGTGTGCTCTATTATATAATCTATAGTCAAGTAAGAGTTTTCAGCTGCACCTTGTGGCTTGCCATAAGGAATTAGTAAAGAACTGAAGCTAGAAACTGAAAGAAAGCAGGTTTAGATTAGATACTAGGAAAAAATTCTTTTCCTGTGAGGGTGATGAGGCACTGGAAAAAGTTGCCCAGAGAACTGGGGATGCCCCAGCCCTGGAATTGTTTAAGGCCAGGTTGGATGGAGATCTGAGCAACCTGGTCTATTGGAAGATGTCCCTGTCCATGGCAGTGGGCTTGGAACAAGACGATCTTTAAGGTCCTTTCCAGCCCAGGCCATTCTTTGATTCTATGATTTCAGGACCTCCAAATGCTGAACCAATGGCTTGTGTTCTTTTGGTAGGAAAAATGGGAGGTTTGGCCATTAAGAGCAAGAGCTCAGAGGAGTACAAGCAATGCAGAGGAATGAACAATGAGGCTTGAATACAGATTGTTAGTTCTGAGGTTTGTATTGATTTAGTGTCTTTAATTCTTAATTTAGAAGTGATTGCACTAATGTGTGAGCTAAAAGGGGAGGAAAATGCAAACTGAGAAAACAAGAAAAGCAAGAAGGAGAGGGTAGCAAACTGGAATTCTACTCCAAGTGGAGTCTGGGATCCTAGAGCCCATGAAGACCCTTCCTCTTGCTGCCATGGGAGTGAGGATTTCAGCCACAGTATTTAAGGAGGATTCAGGAACAACATCAAAGGTTGACACAACTTAAAGAGTCTCCT
The DNA here is from genome assembly GCA_013397115.1 of Edolisoma coerulescens. Classification (NCBI taxonomy): domain Eukaryota; kingdom Metazoa; phylum Chordata; class Aves; order Passeriformes; family Campephagidae; genus Edolisoma; species Edolisoma coerulescens. Next base: position 609,465 of record VWZW01002309.1, read on the forward strand.
TTATATTTTTTTCTTTTTTTCTTTTTTCTTTTTTTTTCTCAAGCAGTTTCACACTGTTAAAAGACACAGGAACATGCTTACCTAGACTTTGCCACTGCAGTATTTTAAGTCACATGAAAAGAGCAGTCTCTTGATTGTTGAATCCCACTGGACAGTAAATTAACTAAAAGTTAGTTAATAAAATTCACACTTCACCATTTGTGTGGCAAGCTGCCATTTAAAAATACTCATTGCAGCTGTCTATCACTGCTGCGTTTAATCTTTCTGAATTCTGAATGTGCTGGCCTTCTTGGGATGCTGGATGGCCTTTTTCCTGGTGTTCTGAATCCCCTGCAGAATATGAGCATATCTTACTAAATCAGCATCTTAACCAAAACAGTCTCATCCCTGAATAATCGGGCTTACACCACTGTGTCTCCTTGTAGCATCACTAGAGTGACATAAATAGAAAAGGAGCAGGATTCAGCCGTATGCTGCTCTCAAATAGTTTTGCAGTTTCCTTGTCAATCTGTTGGTACTGCAGCCTACATGTAGAGCAGTCTATTTTCTCCAGTACTTTAACAGAGCCACGCTAATTATAATGAGATCCACTTGGGTGTCTCTTAGCATTAATTAAGGGATTGCAACTTTCAGATGAATAATCTTCTGTCTTCAGCAGACCCTGCACAGAGTTATCAGGTACACGAAAGGTAAAAAGCGAAGGACAGATCAGGAAACATTATTTTTTCAGCATAAAGGCAGTTGCTGACCCTGTTGTTTTCCTATCTTCTGTCATGCTAAGAGGCGATAAAAGGTGAATTATTTTCATTTCAGTTTTAGTGTCAGATTTGCATCTTCCTTTTAAAAAGCACTCAATCCTAGAAACAGTCAACTAGCATTACTGAAAAGGTACACTTGCAAACAGATGTTCTTGCCAATAGTGTTCATCTGATAAACCTGATTATTTCATCCTTGCTGGTGGCTGGCAGTGGGGAGGAAAAGGAGGATGCTGAAGGGTGAAAGAAATTTTGGCATAAGGAGAATAGGAAGATTTGCTAAGATTATTTCTTTAGTATTTCTCCTAAGTATGTCCCCTCTCACTGGACCTCTTCTCTTGCCCTACTAAGGTTATACCTAAAGGTCAAGAGCTGTGCTCATTTATCATACCTGGCATCTGGTGATTTCAGAGGGCTGTGGCATCCTGCTGGTAACTTTAGCAGAATAATTCCTTGCCTTCTACTGCATTGCTGGCAAGTATCTAGGTCATTGCATCCATGCAAAAACCTTAGTGGGATTGTTCCTAGACATGGTATAAAGCATGATTAGTATACTCATGGAGATCTCGGTATGTGCTTGGTACATCTGTTTATCTTGCCCAGTGGAGTCTGTAGGCTCAGACTCTGCCTTGGGGAAATTCTCTGACAGCTTTGCCAGCTGGATACATCACAGTTATCTTACCCTCAACCTCAGGAAAATAAAGCCTTCTTGCTGGGCCTGTGGTACCGTGCTTAAGAGAAGGGCCTCTTTTCCTTTGTGGCATCCTTGAAGAGTATCAATCACATCTTGACTTTTGGCCTTTTCATTGGGTAGCAAGCTGTGTACTATGTGCAATAAAAATGTGAGCTGTTTTTTCATTCCAGCAAGGGTATCTGTGCATGCTGCACCCTAACTTGCCCTGTGCTGCTGACCTTGCAGAAACAGCATTTGAAGGATTGTTTATACAACTTTCTTTTGGTGGGTCCTCAGCAGTGCTGCCCACGTCTCACAGCAGGGATGTGATGGCACATCGGGTGGTTGGCATGAGCTATGGGACAAGACTGACTCTGAGATCCAGCTTCAGCTTTTTCTACCTTTGATGGTGCAGACCCTCTAATTTTGAGTACTGCCTAGTGCGGAACCCACCAGACAGACATACTTTGCCACTGGTACCTGTTAAACAGACACCATTGTAGGGGGTTTTACTGAGCAGGTCATAACATATAGAGAAACCATTCCTGTTATCTGTTACTCCTTTCACACTGAGAAACTCCCAAAATCCATCTCATTTTATGCAGGGCTTTTTTTTTTCAGTTTTACAGTTTATCACTTTACCTTATCTCCCCTTACTCATCCTATCCTTTCAGATCCTGTCAGTTAGTTGGATTTGTTGCCCATTTTAAAGGGTATTCTGTTATTTGACTGTGTTCTACTTGCAGAAAATAGCTTAATCAAATATGAAGCACTTGAGTGCCTGAAAGCTTGTCCATTTTTGCTAAATCCGGTCTGTGGGACTAATTAACATCGCTGTTTCAAGCTGCTCAGCAGCACAGGCAAAAATTATTTTTGCTGCTTCAAAAGTAAAGACTTCTGGCAAAAATGGGGCCAAAGCTGGGTGAAAAGTTGAGATGGGGAGATCTGCAGATCTGCTACCCCTGTGGAGCCTGGAGGGCTGAAAGCAGCAACTCCATCAGGGGGAGAAGATACTTCTCACTCCTTTCTTTGGAAATACCTTCCCATTTGTTTGTGTTCCCATTGCTTTTGTAAAGTGGCAGCCACTATGCCTGGCCAGGGCTCTATATGGCCAGCAGAAGGACCGGGGCCATTTCACTTCTGCAAGCAGTGTGTTGTGTTGCCCTCAGAGACCATCCACTTTGCCTCAGTCCACAGCTGGCCTTCATCTACAAAAAGAAATTACTTCTGCTTGTGAGTCTTACCTCTGTTGTATCTCAGCTGCAAGAGGAAACTTAATCAACTCTGAAGAGACTATCTGAGAGCAGTTGTCAGCCAGAATTGGTTTAACAGAAGAGCGAGAAAATGATAATCACTACTTCACAATCTATTGAGGCAAATTCTCTAGGTAGGTGGTCACGCCAAAGAGTAGTCTTAAAAAAAACCAGGTTATTTTATTGATGCCCCATCTCTTGAACATATTCTGAGAATGGAGGATTAATATTCTGGGAATAATATAGATCAGAAAACAATATAGTTTGTTATTTGTTCAGCTTCAGAGAGATTTTTGTCTCTAGCAAAAAGATAAGGGAGGGGATTGGGGGGGGGGTATATTACGTGTGTTGCATGGCATGCATTCAGTGCTGTAACAATGATTAAAAACTCTTTGGCCTTGGAAAACAGCCTGAGGGATGCAGTGTTATACTTCTAGCTGAACTACAGATTCCATATGAATGGCATGGCTGTATCTTGACTATGTTATTGATTTTCTCAGGATGACTCCAGTGAGGCAAGTGAACAAACTTGGTTTTCTTACTAGATGCTCAGCAGGAAGCCGTATGCAAAATTCCAGTTTTCAAAGCAGTTTATCCCATCCTTTCTAATATGTGAGGAGTTCTAAAAGAACCAATGCCAGTACATGCTAAACCACTCAAATTCTGGGCCCCAGACAGTGGACAAATGGATCAGACCTTTGGGCAAAGTTAGACTTACCCAGTGCTTTCCGGCACTGGTACAACCAACAGATTCAAGAGTCACAACACTAAAACTACTTTCAACTTTTAAAAGTGGAAGGTTCATCCTACACATAGGCTTATAGTTTGATATCCTAGCATTTATATAGCACATTAAGACAGTTGATCTAATTTTTAGCCACAGGGTTCTTAGAGTCAGGTGAAAGATGTTCTGTGCTTAGAAAAATCTACTGTTGCCCTGATGTAGATGCCTTGCTATGAGTGTGGGCATATGTTTTATGGTGTGTCTCGTTTGTGAACTCTTGTTTGTTGGCTCAAATCAGGCCAGCAATCCACATACTCCTGTCTCTGTTCCTAGTGCTGTAGTGTTGACACTGACATTTTGGACTCATCTAACACACATAACTTTGCAGAAAGCCAAAAGATGCTCTGGGCTAGCAAGTGAAATCCAAATGAATCTTCATTTCCAAACACATTGTATGCCTGCAGTGGTATGGTAGGGTTAATGTCTTCCCAGAGTGCTTGAAAAACCCAACTAGAATGGTGCTCCATGGTGGGGCTTTTTTAAAGGGCTGAATACAGTAACATTTTAGACCTTTTTTTTCCTTTTTCTTTCTCTTCTTTAGACAGTGTGAATAAAGTGAGAGACAAAAAATCTTTGTATGCTATAAACAGGGATCTAGAAACTGAGGGGGCTGATGTCGATGGCTGCTGGCAGTGTGTTATAAATGTCATTTCTGGGCTGGAGTTATTCCAGTAGTGAGGGTCCTGCCATTGCAGTCCCGCCGTTAGTCAATACCCGTGATTGTAATATGCTCAAACATAATGCAGGCGTTCATAAGTGGGTGACAGGAGAGGAGGAACAGTGAGAAATTTCACCCACTCATCCCATTGCCTGGTCCTTGGTTGGTGTTTGGGCTGAATTACCCTGTGTTTTGGGTACCTAACTACCAAAGGAGGGTTTCCTCAATCATAAATGTCTCCCAATTGAAATTTTTAAGACTCTTTGTTCCCTTTGAACAAATTCCAGTTTCAAATTTCAAACAAGCAGTATTCCTGAGGCTGGAAGCATAAGTGCCATTGACAAAATCAAAATGGTTTGCAGGGAGAACAGCAAGGAAATTTATGCATTGGGCATCTTGAACAAAGAACAGGGAGCACACCACTTTTTACAGTTGCAGCAGGCAGAAAAAGTTTGATATTTGTGCTGGAAACAAGGGAAGGAGAACTGGATACTTACAGAAACATCACTTAATTGCTTTGAGACATGCAGGTGCCAGGCTGGAGGAAGAGGACCCAGCAACCCATTGGCCATATTCACTCTGAGCCAGGTCAGGGGCGTCCCCATCACACTGACCCAACATTACATGTTTGATTAGCACTGGAACCATAAACTTCCTTTTTATTCCACTCTGATCTGCTGTTCACTGGTGCTGGCAATTTTTTTGTTTTTATTTCTACTAAATAAATAAATAAATAAGTATTGCAGCCCAACTTTTTAAGGCTGTTCCCTCCCTGCCTGTGTGCAGAGGACTGCAGATCTGTGTGTGATATAATGAAGGCCTAGGGGAGAATATTAGCACTTCTGAAAAGAGCTCAGGGAATTCTGGTTTTTGCTCTGACAGCTGAAGGCAGAGGAGAGTTTTTCCTTTCATGTTTGTTTTCAGTACATAAAGTGATTGAGAGCAGCTTCCTAAAGAGGAGGATGGGGAAGAAGTGATGAAAATTTTTAGAATTTCTAATCTGCTGCCTTAATTTTGCTGTTGTTGCACTCTCACATGGAGTCAGAGAGAGGAGCAGAAGATGGGGATGCTGTTTTTGTGAGCACAGCTAGGAAAGCTCTGCAAGAGAGACCACTGTGGGGAGGGAAGGGAGCTTCTTTGGCCAGACCCAGCACCCCCAGTGTGCTGAGCCCCGTGCAGGCAGGCACCAGTTGTGGTAATACCACCCCAGGGCCACCCTGCTCCCTCCCACAGCACCCCCAGCCAGCAGTGGGCTGAGCACCACGGGGCTGGGCCCGGGGGCAGGAGAGGGGAAACACCAACAGGAAAGAATGAAAAAAAAGAGGAGGATAGGCTGGCAGCTATCTTTTGAAGGAATGCTCTCATGTGGGCTGGGTGGATCCACCTGGGTTTGGTTCAATTCTTCATCTTCAGAAGAAAAGCACTCAAATTCACCAACACAGATGGAGTAGGGAGAGACTTGCTGTAGCCACGATGGCACATCAAAGCTAGATTCCCTGTTATGCAGGCCACTTCTGTAGTGCCCACATGTTAGACTCTTCTTATTTTTTTAACTTAAGTGGCAATATGCGAGTGTCATGCACCCTGGGATAAAATAAACCTGACTCATTCCCTACAGAGAGGAAGGCAAGGCAGCAGTTTTTGCAGCACTGTTGCTCAGCTGGTAATGAGAAGGCAACAATATCAAAAGGAAAACTTTGTGGGCTCTGTAGAGCCTGTCCAGAAGCCTGTTCCAGTCTGTAGTATTTTTCAGGAGAAAAAACAGTCAAATACTTTTTTGGCCCTCAAAGTGTGCTAGCCGGATATTTTAGAAAAATTGATATTTTTATGGTTAACACTGTAAGGATGAGATTGACCAGATCCTGTTCTTTGGCCATGGCCATTTGGGCCCTCCCTACCTGTGTCCTGCAGCACTGGGTGCTCCATAAGCATTCACCTGGAGAGGGACCACAGACCCCTGATCCAGTTGCTGGCCCACCTGGAGTTTTGCTAAATCCTAATCCAAAACACCTCTCCTGGTCCAAGTCACAAAGCGTATTGAGAAATCCCTCAAGCAAGTTTTGATCAAGTTAGGACCGAGTCCCTAAAAGCCCCTCTGCGTAACTACAAATCATGCCTCGAGTTTTCGTTTGGCCTGCATCAGGCTGTCTGCCCCATCCAGCTGCAGAGAGGAACTCAACTTCTAGGACTAGTCTGACACCTCTTTGGCACAAAACAACTGAGACAGAGAGAGCCCTGTACCTCCCTCATGCTTTGAGCTCTGAATTGATCTGAATTGTTTTGAGTGATGTCCATCAGGATGGTTACAACCCCAGACCTGCTATTAATATCCCTTCTGCAAGCACGGAACAGGGTTTCCCCCCACTTTCTGCCTTCTGCTTTATTGGACTTCTGCTGAGACTTCCCCCTTCACCTGCAGTCCATGCAAAGTATGTGTCTTCAGTATGCAGTGCATTAGAAATGTGTAACTGTGACTCTGTTTGATAAGAGAGATAACAAAAAAGCCACATGGAGCTGGATAGGATAGCCACAGTTGCCCTTACCTGACATGTCAGGTTACTTGTTGAATAACAATTCAGGAGCAAGAACTTGGCATCCTGAAATAACTCACTGCTTTTAGCTAGTTATTAATGAAAAAGGAAGAACGATGGTGTGTGTTGACATATATATGGCACAGAGAGGACTAACAGCAGCCAGTTAATAATCTTTGTCTCCCTCACTGCTGGCACAGGTTTAAAACAAATGCACACAAAAACCATCCCAGGCACGTGTGCTCACAGATGTCTATGCACACAGGCATGGTTTAGCATGAAGAATCACATAAATTAGCAGGATTATAATTACTCTTTTTAATCCTTTTGCTTTGAACAAACAAGCTTTAATCAGCAGACGGGAAGCCCGTTTAAAACCTGAAATATAATCCAAGGTCAGAAACTAAGGGTCACCACCCTTGACCGTGGACTGAACAACCAGGTGTGACCAAGAGTTGTAGTGAAAGGCAGCCTCCCCCCCTTCCCCCAGGCACCTGAAGGGCACCATGGCCAAGCAGGGACATGGGGCTCAGCATCTCACAGCAGCCCAGTGTTTGTAGAGCCCTCGGGGTTGCAAAGGCAGCCGCAGATGGGGGCACGTCAGCGTATCACTCCTCAGGAACAAGGCAAGCAGCCATGAAGAGGAGAGGTGAAAAAAAGCAGGAAGCTTATAAAAGCAGTTCCCCTCTCCAGGGATAATTGGGGAGGGGTTAGAGTTAATTAGTTTATATGGGTAACAGAGGTTAATAGGGTTCTTGTTTTGGTTTTTCTCTTCCTTTGATGGAGTGTGTCAGTTGTTAAAAGCTTACAAGCTGCTGAGATAAAAAGCAAGTTAAGTATGTGATCCAGGTGTTGCCAAGAGTTGAGGCAGAAGTGTTAAAAGAAAAAGCTTAGAAAGCTGGATGGGGGAAAAAAAAAAAAAAAAGAAAGGTATGCATGAAAAAAAAAATCCACCCCAAGTCTTGCATTATTTGTGAATCAGGTGTTTAACTTGTGGACAAAAAAATTGCAAGAGCAAACAATGGAGTTATTAAGAACAGCTGTCCTGCATATCATTTTATTGACATGCACAAAAATACTGCTGTAGAGCTTGCTGTTCCTTATCAATAAACAGGAGGAGACTGAGAGTTCAGTGCTTGTTTCATGAACTGCACAACTGCTTTTTCTGCCCAGGCAGAGTAACCCATGCTCTGATGTCCCTAGACTCTGAAACATACCTTGCAGCTATATGAAAAACTTTCTGACTTGTGTCAGATCTTGAGCAGGAGCCTTCCAGAAATGTTGGGCTCACAATCAAAGCTCTGGTCTTCCCCCTGGCACCACGGGGATGTGAAAACTGACCAGAATTTCCTCATGATGCTGTATTCGTATAAAAGTCAATTAAAAAAGTCAAAATATCCATAACAAATTATTCCACCACCTCTGACTTGCTGATTCCTGCATGTGTCCCCAGTTCTTAGTGCCACTAAATTTTCAGTGAACATTTCTAAGCTCTGTTCCTCCTTTATATCCTGCTGTCTCTGTTTCTGTTTGTATTTACTGACCACTCTCTCCCACTGCTTCAGTCATCACCTGTTTAACCTGGAACTATAGATATGAAGATCACCAACTTTCAAAACCTCTTCTTCACAGACACACTCATAACGTCTCTGCTTAGGAGCAGTGGTTCACTCCTAATGTTAGCAGGTCAGTTTAGAAGGGAAATGTTCATGTTTTATGGGAGGCGAGTTTCCACACCACATGGCTTGTCTTTGCAGATACAACCATCATCCTTCCTAAGAGTTTGGACCAGTTGCAAAAGCAGAAATCACCCTTAAGAAATGTGTGATTCAGGGCCCTGCAACCAGCAGCAGAATTTGCACTGCAGGTGTTGGAGGGAAAAACACCCAGTTAGCCAGGAAAACAGCTTGTGTAATGAAGTAAATGACCAGGAAATGGCATGAAGGTGTTTTATCCTATGTATCATCAAGTGCTGAGGTATTCAAGGATGCCCTTTTGGAGCCTGCAGCATCAGAAGGAGAATGGCAGTCTGAGGGAGCCCACGTTGTTGAAGGAGATCCATGGGCATACGAAGGCACTGAGAGCTCACATCACCACTGTGGGAAGGCTTGCTAGGCAAACAGTCCTTTTCTAAGCTGCACATACTGCTGGGTGCTTATAGTTCCAAGGTATTTTGTAGACAAGCCTCTTGGCTCTTTTACAGGAATCATCCAGTCAGAAGCTAGCATAACCTGCTACTGCTCTTGCTACTGCCTGGGGAATAATTTAAAAATATCCCCCTCAAGAGAGAGCAAATACTACAGCTCTGTATTCAACCTTGCTAAAAAGTAAGATTTGGAGCATCTGGTCCCTGATGTTTGTGCCCTGCTCCAACTCTTCCCTAGGACATTTTTTTAGTACAAGTCAGATGTGGGGAAAGAGGAGGAGAGAGGATTCCTCTCACAGTCACTGAGAACTTGAAAAGAAAGTCCTGCCATCCTGTCAAATGCATCTGCCCAATGTCCTGTGCTTCACAGCTCCCCTTGCTTGCCAGGTTATTAGTAGAGCAGTGTGGTCACTTCTGCTGCAGCCTTTCTGCATCTGTCTTTTGCCCCATGTGCCTGGAGGGGAGCAGCCTTTCCAAAAGAACGTAGCCCCGAGTTCATAATACCCAGACCTGGACTATCTTTGGAAAATGCAAGAGGAGTGTATTTACCATCAAAGGCAGAGGGAAAAAGGTGGAGAGGCAGTGGAGAAATTGTTGCCACCAACCAGCTCCTCATTTTTTTGTGGAGAAAGTTTCAAGAGCAAAGGAGCACAAACCCAGAAAAAAGAGTGATCAAATGTGCTAAAAAGCACTGCTTTCCACTTGTAAAAAATCCTGTTTAGTACATGTTTATGAAACTTGTCTCAGATGTTCTAAAAATAGCCCTGCAGGAGTAAGTCTTCAGCTTCCTCCAGGAAGCCCTACACATTCCTAGCATAGAAGTGCAGCTTAATCCTGATTTTCACAAAAAGAACAATTATTTTTAGTGCTTTTAAAAATAGACTTTAGTTGCCCAGTGCTGAGTTGTCAAAGCAGAACATGAAAGATGTGTCACTTCACAGGAATGTGGTACAAGTTGATGGGTTCCGAATGACCAGAACGTCTAACAGTAATACGGTGGTTCAGATGTGTCAGGAGGTGTTAAGATAAAGATTTCAGGCAAGGCTTGTGGGGCAACAATAAGATGAAAAAAGAGGTCTGAGGAACATCCTGACAGTGATGAAGGGTGAGACAGAGGAATGGAACATCCTGGGGAGCGGTACTGAACCTGTGCAAATAAGAACAGAGCCCGAGCATAATGCCTTCTCCTGGCTGAGGTGCCAGGTTATCTTCAACAGGATGAATGTTGCACAGCTAGCTGGATAGCTGTAAGGAATATAATTGGGTCTGGCTATTTCATGACAGAAGCCCAGTTAAACTTGGTCCTAGTGAAATCAAAAGCCCGTCTCTCATGGACTTAAATCACTCAGTGCTCAGTCATTTGCACTTTGATAGTACCGTCTCCTGTGGTTTGTAGATGGGTCTCGGAGCAGAAATACTTTGGAAGCATTCCTGTTTGTTGTCTATTGAAACTTAATATATTTCCCAGATACTCTGCACATACTAAAGCTTTTGCAAGGAAGTCAGGAGTGGTGGCAGCTGGCTTCTGCTAGAAGTGCTAAAGCTCAGGTGGAAGGCTGAATACCTGACAGATCCAACACTGGCCTAGCTGGAAGGACCCACCCAAAGCATGGCCAAACAGAGTACGGCCTCAGCACTTGCTCCCTCCCCTGTGGGTTTATCTCCAATAATCGCCTTATCTCTCTGGCCCTTTGACTCCTAGTGCAGGTTAGTCATCTGGGTGACTATTGCCTTTCAAAGGTGTCAAAAATCCCAATGCATCTTGCTGAGAACATGGAGGAAGACAAAAGGAAAGCAAGAGTTTCCTAAGCTGATTTTGCGGATGCAGAAAATAGGCCACGTAACTACCGTTCAGCTCTTATTTAGGGTGATCTGTATCATATATTTGTAGCTAGCTTTTTCCAAATACAAGTATCTCCAACAATGCTTCAGACAACTACCTTACTAATGTATACTTCCCATGCATCATTTTACTGATCTGCTCCAAAGGATGCAGCTGGAAGGTCTCAATTTGGCTGATATGCCTTGAAAGTGAAGGGATAGAGCTCATCTGTCAAACAAAGCTGAGAGAGATATGAGATACTTATTTCTTACAGACAAAACACCTGGCTGTCTGGCTTTGTGAATGCTAATATTGCAAATTCAAAAAAAATCCACAAAAAACCCCTCAGAAAACCCCCATCAGTTTCCCCCAAAACTAAAATAAAAATATTTCTGTCACATTTCCATCAGCCTGTATTTCAGTTATATAGAATGCAACTTAAAATACATGGGAGAAATGGTGAAGAATTACCTTCTTTTTCCATGGTTCTAAATATGTTTAATTAGTATTCACTTAAATATATTTATATAATATTCATTTGTGAACTCGTGAGCTTTTTCCCTTTGTGTGTGTGTGTATGTTTTCTTTTCAAGCATTTTTAGTCACATCACTCAAACTAGGCTGGGTACATAAAATCCTCCTTAATAATCTAAGTTGTCAAAACTAAGAGCATTTTTAAAATTATCAGTAGAGCCTCAAGTTGAATAATGATGAAAATATTGAGATATATTTGGTCTGCTGTTGTAAACATGCCTTGCATATGACTCAGCAAGTGTAGTTTTTGTTATTCTTGCCTTCTGTTTTTCATGCAGTCCATTGCTTCTACTCCCCCAGGAAGATGGATTTTGATATGAAGTCTCTGAAAAGTACAGTGCCTTATAAAAACAGGACTTACTGATAAAAATAGGACTGACTTAGTGAAACACAACTCCTAATTAATGTGGGTAAACAGACATTCCTTTCTAGAGGGAAGCAGCAGCTCACGCAGGGAAGAACCACTCCTGCTTTCAAAAATGGGCAAAGCTCAGTTTCATACTCATGGATACTTTCAGCTGTAATGCCTTTAACTTCTCCACCAGGAACTGTCAGTGAGATAGTTCAGTTTAGAGCACACAGTTAATGAAAAAATAGGGTTTTGTGACAGCTGCTGTTTGTGTTTCTCTCTTTGCTTCGCATTTAATGAGCAAAGACACAGAAACCTCTGAAACAGAAGGAGCAAGTTACAGTAGCCAATTAAACAGGAGAGGATAACACCACCTCCATCGGGCCACAAAGTCACAGATGTTGATATTGCAGGCAGGAACAGAGATCTATAGCCAGAGCTGACTTGTGCCCCAGATTTAAACCAGCATCACACCTAAAGCTGGACAATAAAAATCCTATTGGACTTTCTAGAAACAAAAAAGGTAATTCTTTGCCCTAAAAATGAACAGGCCCCCTGAATTCTTGGAGGGTTTTCCTGGCTGCTCACTGTTCAGCCGCAGGGCTTGGTCCCTGGAGGCGCTGCGTGCAGGCACCTCTCCCGGGGTGGTGTGTTAATCAGTACTTGCTGTAACGTGGAGTTGGAGCCATGCTCTTGAAAAGGAGATCTTCCCTTGCATCTTCCCAAAGTAACTTATAAGCAATCACTGCCAAAGTTTTGGAGGCAAGCTAAATGTTAGACGTCTGTAAGCTTAATTGCAAGCTGGAGGAAGGCAGGCAGGAGGAACATGCAGCAGTTCACTAACAAGCGTCATTGTCAAACCACTCTAGCTTTGAAAGGGAACATTAAGGTGTCATTTACTCTGTGCCCCGGCTTCCTATAGAGCACTGCTAATGAAAGACCTCTTTGTGTGTTCGGTCACTAACTACAGAGAACAGTCAAAGACTTTGTGGACATAACCATAAAAAAGAGAGCCTGTAGGCCAGAGCTGATCCTACAATTAGCTCCTGTCTGTGTGAGTGGAAGCACCTGCTCTTGCTGCGGTGCTTTTCAAAAGCAGAGACTTTTAAACTTCTGTCTGCTCCTGGGGTTGCTTTTTCCATTGAATGGCTTGCCTGTGTTCCCACGTGTGCACATACTATATTCCAAGCTCGGTGGAAAGCACTAAGAGAAAATTGCACTGGAGGTGAAGACAAGCCTTGCATCTTCACCCACACACTTGCTGAGGGCAGTACATTGGAGAGGGGCCACGCAGACTTTGCAGATGTGACAGACAATCCTACAGATCTATGGCCATATGAGTTTTTAAACATCTTTGTTCTCATTGACTGTGTTTGCTGTGGTAGCAGCCACCCGTGGCAGGAGCAGGAGGTGTGGAGGCTGCCCATGGCACCGCACTGGGGCTGTGCCTCTCAGGCCCTGCTGCACTGCGCAGCTCGGGCACCGCATTTTGGAGCTGCCCTGCCCTCACCGTGCCAAGCAGGGAGATGATACTGATGCTGATGCTCTGCAGCTCAGGGCTGCAGGTGTGAAAAGGATTGGGTTGTGAAACAGGGGGTTGTCAACCCCGGTGGCACATGTATCTCAACACATATGAGAAAACAAACTTCTACAATGAGAAATTAACTTATACCTGTGTTAAATATAAGTAAGATGCAAGCACAAGTCCATTTTTAAGTGTGTCTATAATGCACACAAAGGTGACTGAAGAGAAATTAGTGTAAAGATGCAGATGTTTTTGACTTTTCAGCTGTTGACATCTATTTTGATACAAGTCTGTTTTCATGCTAAATAAATCAGTACCAAATCACACTTTACTCAATTGTCTGAATGTTTCAATTGTTTCAAGAGCATTCAGCAGGTTTTCAAACCTCTGAAATTATTATTGCTCCATAAATAGTGAGCTGCATGTTTAAAAAAAGTCAGAGTCATTGGAAAATCAACCTTGCCAAAAGATATCTCTTCTAAAAATCAGAGTTTATTTTAAATGTGTTGTCAGCTTACTGAGTTATTTTGCCTTTGATTGCCAGGAGAATTTAATTTTCCAGTTTCAAGTGAAATTCCTTTCAGCAAGTCAGGTCTGGGCCTTATTATCAGATAATGCCATTTGTGGAAAAGATGTATGCATAGAAGGCAAATCTCTGTCTAAATGGACAGCATATAGCTGGCCATAGTTGAATAGCACATCTGCCATCACAGGTTCTCTTCCTTGCATTCAGCACTGGGCAGGCTGGACTGACTTCAGGAGCAAATTCCTGGGCACTCAAATACACTGGGCAATATAAATTTCAAATTTGAAATGTTTGAGGATAAAAATAGGATAAAAGTGGGATTAAAAAAACCCACACTTTGGTGTCATGGGAGAGGATCTTTTGGTTGCTGTAGAGGATGCCTGAGCTTGGCAAAAGCTCAGCAGAATTAAGAGCAAAGACTTTCAAATTTGCATTACATTACAGCCCATCTGACTTTATCTTCATTTCAATGGATTTTTAAACATGTACCATAACCCACCTGTCAGTGAGGTGGTTATTTTGCAATTAAAAAAAAATTAAGCCACTCCAGCCCTCCAACAACAAATTGATAGCAGAAAGGGGGGAATAAAGAAAGCATTTATTGCAGTAATTGCCTAATGCAGTTGTTTATTTAGTTCCTGCTGTGTAGCATGAATTAGAGGGCTGTTGCTGAGGGTTGTCAGTCAGGAGACAGGAAGGAAAGACAGCTCTCACAGCTGGTGGCCTTTCACCTCTGGGAACAGGAGCTTGATCTGTCACAGGGAGCTTCTCTACGCCTTGATGGCCAATCTTCAGGAGAAGCTTTGAACTGGGTGACTGAGAAGATGTAGGTCAGAGCTGAGGCAGTGATAGAGCTTGCCAGAGGGATCTTGTGTAGCTCAGGAAAGGGCTAAGTCGGTGTGCACAAGCACTGAAATTAATACTCTAGAAAACTCGGAGTGTGGAAGTATCCAAGTTATGCAGTAAATGGGATTTTAAACAGCCCGTTGGAGTTTGGGAACATATATAATCAGCATCATGAAAGAGAAACCTGTACACCTTTTAAAAAAGTACAGTGATGTAGATCCCACTGTAAGCCACATTATTCTGTATTGTCTTAGTCTTTCAGTTATTCTTCCTTTGCTAGTTCATGTTCTTCTTAATTTTAGCCATGTATTTTCCTGAGGGCAGGCTTTGGTCTCTCCTTGCTAGGAGTAAGGAAAAGAGGGGTGGGGAAATACTCTTGGCAGGCACTGCATTGCAAAGGCTGAATTAAAAAGTCCTGAGCATTTTCTTTGAGAGAGAGTCTCCTTGTCAAGCTCAGAGGATGCTCTAAGTCCCCTGTGCTCCTTGCCTTCCCAAGTGGCTGCCTTGCTGGCAGAACAAACATGCATGCCTGAAAGAGGGCTGAAAGACAGCAAGCCCGGGTATTTTCATTTTAAAGAAGTAACCAGGGTTCGTATTTTGCAGCTTATCTCCCTTAGTCAGACAGCTGACAGGCTGCTTGACTCTACTGCAGGCAGCACTGCCAAACCTCTGACTTCAAGAAAAAGCATTCTGGACCTTCTAAATGCAAAAAGGCAAACATGAAAAGAGACCACAGTGGCTGTGCTGTCTTCTCTACAGAAAGGTTGGATCACCTGTAAAGCCCACTAGTGAGAAATGATGTTTTTTGTGAGAAATAGCGTGATGCTGTCAGTGCTAATGCAGTCTCTGTTTCTGAAAGCAGAGCAGCTTTGCAGAGCTCTTTGCCTGGGTGCCATAACTGGATTTCTTGGCATCACGGAGTGGTGAGTCTCCATGCTGAGCACCAGATAAACAGGAACTCACAGGTTATGAGTATTTCCCCATCCTCTCTGCAACATTTATTCTGGCCATGTCTGCCTGTTACAGCTCCTTCACCACCACAACCCATTGATCTATTGGATAGACGTGGAAAACATTTCCAGAAATGAACATGTCATCTGCTACTGTTTGCTGAAAGGCATCCCTCTGCTCTAGAGGGAATTACAGCTTCCATCTGCTCCCTAATATGAAAAACATGTATGGGCCCCTGTGCAGCAGAGTCACTGTGTTAGGCTCCCTATACTCCTGGAGGTTGGTGAGTGTAGACATTTGATTCAAGGAAATCAGGCCACTGCTCTGCAATTACTTCATTAGGCCCACAGATAATCAGATGAAGGGTGGTCTGAGATTTGAAAAGCCAGGCTGCTGGGACTTTGAAAGACATCCAATTCTTCACATTCTCTTTTAGCTCCGTTTAGATTAAATACAGCATGTGCTTGAAGTTGACAAATGCTAAGTTCCAGTGGGGAAATGTTTTTATTGTGCATTCAAATACTACACATGTTATCCATGAGGACAAACTGCCCCAAATCCTTCATCTCATGCCTGTTGGAAACCTAAGTGTGCATCTTTCCTCCAGCTTGGTGGCTGTAAGAAAGAGATTTGAACAGAAGAGTGATGAGGGGCTTGGGATGCCACACTCTTCCTCCGTCCATGCATCTCTGTCCCCACCACTCACCAGGGCCTCTCTCTGCCTCTGCTAGCTTATTTGTGTCATAAAGTGGTTTTCTGGTGTCTGGAGCTTTAAGACAGAAGCTCCACAGCAAATAAAGGAATTAATATAATGAGGAAAAGCTACTGTTTGGCCTAATAACTGTACAATTAGTAATACTAAGAAGCAGATGAGGGCAGGCTTCTTATTTGGCTGTAATCTTTGGCATATCATATTTTAATTACAGACTGTGCTACCATCTGGAATATTAATCATCTTGTCCTGTCATTCTTCTTGATTATTTTGTCCAGAGAGAATGAAGTCCACCATTCTCTGTAGTTGTTTAATTTTTTCCTTTTGCACTGGCTACATTATTTTGAAATACACT
Source organism: Edolisoma coerulescens (assembly GCA_013397115.1). NCBI lineage: Eukaryota > Metazoa > Chordata > Aves > Passeriformes > Campephagidae > Edolisoma > Edolisoma coerulescens. Next base: position 625,885 of record VWZW01002309.1, read on the forward strand.
GTACTCGTTTTGATAGATTAAGTCAGACCCCAGTAACCAGAACTAAATGATTTGCTCTTAGTTCCATACATGAAAAGAAATGTTGGGGTTTGTTTCAGTTTTTTTAAATTAAATTCAAAACTCATTCCTTTTCTTTAGTATTGCTTTAAGTTCTTTACAGTCACTCATTTCATTACTCACAAACACAGCCAAGCAGAAATAGATAATTTTTAGAAAATATGTCAATGAAGTGATTTCACTAGCAATCTGAGAAGGAAGAAAAATCATAATTTTTTTTTTGTTAATTAAGCACTTGCTAAGAACTCAATACCATGAGGGGGATTGTGTAACTAGAGAGCAATTAGAAAGAGAAATGAAATAACTTGAAATAAGATGAGACACTGCAAGTGAAATCTTGTCTCTGAAACCAAATTGAGTTTTATTGTTGGTTCCCTGTTGCTGATGTTGTAGAGATGCTCATTTTTCCTGAACATTTAGCTGAAATTCATCAAATGGCAGTGTGCTCTTGAGAACACTGATACCAGAGTCTAGAATTAAACAATAAGCATCTATATATTAAATGTGGGTTTGCTTTTACAGAACAAAAATCAGGGCATCTCTCCATGATTTTTTTTTTCTCATGCTGACTGGGCAAATCCCTTTAAATCTCCGTGCCTTAATTTCCCTGAAAGATCCATGAATAATGCCTGCTATTGGAAAGAGCAGAGGCATTACCATTGTTTTGAGATCTTTAACTAATTTCTTTCTCTAGGCAAAAAATAATCCTTTTGTGTTCACATTATTCTCTATCTGGTTGGTGCTCACACAGATGGCAAAGTCTGCCACTTCGGACAGACTCTTCAACTTGCTATGCTGGCTTATTGATCTCTCCTCCCCTCCCCTCCCCTCTCTTCTTTTCTTCTTTATTATTAGAAACTCTTCTTTCTCAAACACCAGTCAAGGAATTTGGAGATGACACTGTCTTGGAAAGAACTGGAAAAAGCAATGAGATCCATGAGCAGTACTGAACAGGGAGACAGGCAGGCCTTGCCAGGTTGGAAAAATGCACAGAAAATAACAAAGTGAGATTTGACTTGTTAAAGCACAAGTTTAAGCTCTAGGGAAAAACATGAAACATGGTTTTGATGTTTTGAAGTGGAACACAGTTGCGCTAAAGGAGCATGTGGGAAGGTGGGCAGCGCTTCACTGACTGGCTTCAAAGAAGATTTAAAACATAAAGCATTATGGACAGACTTCAGGACCCAGGGAAAGAAGTAGTTCCTGTCTCCATGAAACTTGATTTGTAACTGGAAGTTTGGGGTTAGTTGTGATCTGTCGGTTGCAAGAAAAATAGAGGTAATTTGATTAGAGTTCAGTAAAGGGAAACAAAGATGGAGCTGGAAGGGTGCTAGACTTCTAGCTGTGCTTTGCAAGAATTAAACCTGGCTTGCTTGGCAGTGCCACAGCAGAGGAGGAGATTCAATAGTCTGTGCCTGCAGAACATGTAAAGATCAAGGCAGGAGAAGATTACTCACAGGAGTAACCAGCAACTCTTCAAACAGAAAAGCATCCTGATTTTTCCTGTACTGTGCAATAATTTCCAAAAGGAATAGTGAAGATAGGGCTGTTGGAGCAGTTCACATCAAACGACAGCAATCAGTGAGTGTAAAGCCTCTTAGGCCCACACCATATCTGGTTTACTCTACTGAAAATACTAGAGCAGCTCCAGGCTCAATGGACAAAACCCTGCATGAGTCACAGCTTGACCCATTTTCTCTGCTATTTATGGCAAAACAGCCTGCCACACCTGCCATAGCCTGCATGCTATTTATGGCTGGATGGTGGAGAGCAGTGACATCCATGTGTACGTGACTGTGTTTCCATGTGAAATTTGGGTGATGGGTAGGGGACAGCTGCCTTGGCTCCTGCGGACAAGGCAGGGCCGTGGTTGTGGTGACAGTGGTGAGACCCGCCTGCCCTTGGCTGCCACACGTGTGGCCCCTGTTTGGCTGCAGTGAGACTGCATGACCTGCCCTGGGAGGAGCTGGTGGGGTGGACTGCACAGCAGAACAACGAGATGCCACGGTCTTCCTTGACCCATGTCCCAGACACCAGAGGTTGGTCCAGGAGTGTGTTCCCCATGGTCCTCTTTGGAGTTTTGGCACCAAACTGCAAGTCCTGTGGACATGAGGTCCCAGTGACATTCAGCTCTGCAGACCAGCTCCCATTGCCCTGCATCACTTGCTAACAGAGAGTCTAAGAGGAAGTTCTCTGAGGACCCTCATGCCCTGTGCAGAGGCCAGCCATTGCCTTATCTAGAAGCAAGGCAGAAGCAAATGCTAGTTCAGTGCCCAGCTTCTGGGCCATGGCTGCAAGTCACACTGCAACAGGATCTCTGCTGAGGTAGATATGTTTTGGGAGAGTTAACAGAATTTCAGGAGCTCTGCAAGGCAGCTGGAACAAGTCATAAGGATGGTTGGTCAGTGCTGACTTTTCATTTGAACTGGTGATTTAGAGGAAAAGCTTGATAGCACTTTAGGATTAGCCAAAGCATGCAGCCTTCCTTCTCTCCTTTTACTCCATCCAGGCAGGCAGACCAGATAGCAACATAACAGGAAGACTATAAAAAAATACTCAGGACCTTTTTTTGCTACTTGTTTGTGTATCTGTCAAGTTACAACCATGCAAACATGGATGGTGCTGATGGGCAAAGAGGTAACGGGAAGAAGAAAGAAAACCAAATGTACAAATTATTTCAGATAACATGGGAGCAACTTCTGTACTGGCAAGAACATTGTCTGGAGCTGTAGGCTTTCATTTCAGCATGCTTGATGTATATAGCTCATAATAACATATGTGGGAAAACAGCAGTGATTTCTGGGACCAGGAATAAATTTGGGATTAAGGGGAGATAAGTATCCTTGGCTGAAGCAGTTGAGAAGTCTGCCTGTCTCTCTTTTCAACACAGAGACATCAATCCCATTCTGTGACCTTTCCAGCAACCCATCCCTAAATCCCTGGAAAGGGGTGCTGTCTCCAGCAGGAGGAAGGAACTCACTCCTCCTGATATTAGGAGGAGACCCAGTGATTGCTCTGTGTCTCCCTTTGGAACAGGGCTTTGGTTTGGTGGGGGTTTTGCGGGATTTTTTTTGCTTTCTAGAAGCTGAGCTGGCAGCTTCTTTTGGATTATGTTTATAGGACCCTAGTGTGCTATAGCTGATAAAATATAAATGACGGAGTCAATTCTGAGGGCTGTAAAATAACTCTGGTGCTGGAAGTGCAAAGGCGAGTGCGCTTTTGCTTGGTGAAATATTTGTTGCTTTTCCAAGGAGGTCATTATTTCAATTTTCATGTGAATTTTCATCACTTAACGGAACATATTATTTTGCACATTTGCACGGCTTTTGAGGTAAGTGCTGGAACATAATACTGAAATAGTGCTCCTGCTTAATCCTTCCCATGAACTGTGCTGCCAACTTTGCTCACTCAGACTGTGGAGGCAGGCAAAACAAAGGTCAGACACCACTAAAAAAATGGGGAAATCCAGGATTTGCACAAATGCAGGGCTTCACAGCCTCAGAAGTTGTTGGTTTTTTTCCTGGACCTCGTACAGCTCCATGTCTGGGTCTCTTGGAACTTAGAGGCTCACTTTTGTTTGGATTTATCAACTGAGTGATCATCCGGGGTTAGTTTCCTTGGCACATGGAGATGTGGGTTTCCTGCTAGCAGCTGGCTGATGACTGAAGAGGGGATAGATCATTTCCCCATCCCACAGAAATCCCGCCACATTCAGAGGTTAGCAAGTTTTAAGGGAAAACCATGTGTTTTTCAAGGCAAATTGTCATTGGAAGGGGAACATTTCTCCTTACATCCAGTTCCAGCAGCTCGTCTTGGACTTAAATTTAAGGTGTGGATCATATTTGAAGGATTTACCAGTTTATGCCAAACCCAGCATGGGTTAATTCCCTTCGCTACTGACTGGGAAGCCCAAATCAATCTTTTCCTGAGTTGCATGCTATATTTAGCCAGGAAATGATAAATAATGCTATTTGAAGTACATTCTGCTTCTTCCCCTTTCCTCCCCCAATCCTTCTTCTTCCAAAATAACTACAAGGTATAAATAATTTGTACGTTTAACCTGAATATTCCTTGCCTACTTAGGTGTGCTCGTTTTCTCTCCCTACACAAAAAGTCACTAAGTGGGTTGAAAGTTGTTATTTTATTGATGTACAGTATAAATAAGTTACACTACATAAGATGATTTACAGTTGTGTGCATGCGTGATTCTCTGTCCTGTTTTCTTATCTGACATGCCTTTACCACTTGAACTCTTCACCTTAAGAAGTGAATTCAGTGTTTGATATTTGAAAGGAAATGTTTCCACCACAGACAGAAAAACGCCACTAGCTGCTATTGTGTGTTTGCTGTTTCTTGCTTTGCTTCATAATTGTTGAAATGTCTGCATTTTTTTTTGTCCCAAACACATAGCTTGCTGCCTGTCTGAAAACACAGGATTGTTTGCTTAATTAAACATTAAATAATGATGACATACAAGATTTTTAATTTGTTTCTCATCTATGGAAGATTTGTAACAAAGAAAAATGTCTTCATTAGTAAGAGATTTTTTCTGTGGAAGAAAAACACCTTCCCTTTAGTATGCCCCCAAAGTGATAGTATTGATTTTGAAATCACAAGTAAATCTTTATTCCTTTCAAAAGCCATCTTTTGCTGACGGAAGTTTTCAACAGACTCCCATAGGTGCAAACATCTTGCTCACCATCACTTGAGAAATCCTGATAAAACCATGGATTTATGATCTATGAAAATATTTTAGGCCAAGAGTTTTTGATGGAAATCACAGGAGACAGATTGTATGAGTTACTCAATAATGCTGGGCTGCAGGATGTTTGCATCGCAGCAGCATAAGGAGGTTGTAAATCAAAGGAGAGCTGAGCCTGTGTTATCTGCTGAGGCTGTGATCGCTGGGGGCCCTCGCACAAGCACCAGAGCTCATGCAGGTATCAGGGGAGCTGTTTGGGAAGTGTTGTTTGGCATCCAGAGTCAAGGATAGTCTTATCATAAGAGGGAAAACACCAAGACAAATCATCAGTTTTCAGTGTCAATTATTCATTAAAAGTTGCCTTGCATGTTTATTTATTTATTTATTGTGAGAAAAGACCCCCCTAAAAGTTAAACATTTCTGTGTATACAGAAAGGTGCTGCCTGGTTACTTCTTCTGGGTATTAAATGTTTCTGTTTGAATTCATCTTTTGAAGAGCAAAATGGACTTGGGAGGAGGGGGAGGAACAGTGCTAGTGGTGTTGGGACAGACACTTCCCTACCTGGAGCCTAAACTGAGGACTTGGGGATTTAAGAGCCTATTCAGCAGAGTTCTTTTTCAGGAAAACAGGGAGAATGAGGAAAAGACTCCACCTAATTGCCAAGGCTGGTATTCATCTTGTCTAAAAGTGAGTTATCTGGTCTAGGGTTCTCCAGACTTGGTCCAGAGTCAGGACAGAGCTGTGGATGCGTCCAGGTGGGTATTCACTCCACTGTGATGGAAGTGTCCCAGGTGAACCGCGGGAGTTGCCCTCCAAAGGTGCCCGTCTCTCTCTTTTGACTCAGAGGAGTCTGGACAACTGGATTAGAGTAGGTCCTTCACTTTTAGACAACTGGTGTCAGATTAGCTGAATTGCACCCCAGCAGAAGGTTTTCAACAGGGTTTAGTCCCATGGAGGTATGGGACTAAACACCTCTTAGGCATTTTCCAGAGGTGCTGTAATGTGTCACCTAAGCATCACTGAAATCATGGGTAGCTGAATATCTGTCCTTCAAGAGGAATATAACCATATACATATTTGTATCCTGTAAAGCAGCCATCAGGACCCTTCAGCATGCACCTCCAAGCCTCTTGAAAATCTGCCTCTGATACAGTTCTGCAAGCATCAAATTATGTATGTCACGTCACCTTCTGCAGCAGCTTTTATCCAGTGTGATCTGCTGCCTAAAACTGCCGTGTCTGAAAAGCCATCAAGGCAGGAGTAGCAGTGCAGGTGTTTAGCACAGGTATCAGAGATCATTGGAAGCACAATGTTTTTAGTTTAGGAACTACAGCAGTTCATTTTTCCAATTAAAATGAAAAGGGTATGTTTTTCCAAGGCAGCTTGATTTGAAGAAAAAGATCAGTACTCATTTAGTGAGATATATCATCACGATCTTTAATGATCACTGCTGGTTGGGACATCAGCATTTATTTATGGTTGGGACTTCAGCAGTTCATCCCTTCACTGAAGAAAGACCGAATCCAGAATCATTAGTTTAAATTCAATGTCCCTGTCACAACCAGTAACTTAAATTAGGTATCTGAGCACGTAGCGGCAAGCACAGAAATATATTCTCCTCCATAGGCAAGTCTGAGAAAGAGCTGAACACTCACAACTCCTATTGTATAAAATGGAAACCAAGAGGATTAGTGACATATAACATATGCTTAATATTTAGGGCAATTTCCAAAGTTAGCAGGGTTTCTGTGGGCTTAGAGCCATCAGCTTATGTCTGTCTGTCTGCCTGTCTGTCCAGTAGAATCTGCTGCATAGGTAATCAGTGATCCTGCATGTGAACACATGTGCAAGTGAGTATAGTATTTGTAAATTCCTAATTCAGTTTAACAATTACTTCTGTAGGGGTGGGTGTGATCAGTATGACTAGCAACACTGAATCACAATCCTTTCTGCCTGCAAGTAAAAAAAATCACCATTTTCACTTGCTTCAAATTTATTTGCAGTTGTTACTGCACTTTGTCTTGGATTTTCATGTGCTGTTATAGAAAAAAAGTCTCTCTGCCTCTGCAGTTTCCTCTCCTTATCCTCTCTTATTTCCAGTAGCCAGAACAGCACCTTTGTACTGCAGACAGGTACTGATGGTTAGCAGGAGGGATTCAGCTTTGCATTGCAGATTACACAGCTGCATAATCTCCCCTCTAAGAAGCACAGTGATATGCAGTCAGCTCGAGGAGAGCTGGGAGTTTGGTATTTCTTACTTGTTTTCCAAATCTCTTTCATGACTCTGAAGAGACGTGAAGAAAGGCGTTAAAATAAAAAGGAAGCGGTTTAATTTTTTATTTTTTTTCTCCTGATGCTGCTGAGATTGCCAGTGAATATTACCTGAGCAGCAGCTAGCAAGTTTCTGCAGGAGTGTGTTGATGGAGCAAGTAAGTAGCAGCAGCTCTGAATAAATCATTTATGTGTGCACTGCAGACTGTGTTTCATGGATTGGCATCAACGGTGGCGCACTAGCAGACAAACAGAGGAAAAGGCTTTCACCCAACTTTTTATTGAAACCTCAGAGGAATAAAACAGGTCAGCGGTGAATATTAAATTAACTTTTGGCCATCTTCCAAAGTGATCTGGCCTAGTTAGGAAACATCAAGAAGGAAGAAAGCTTTGCTTCTTCACATCCTGATTTCTCCAGAGAGGGGAGAGAAGGAGGTCTGTGCGAGGCATTGCAAAGGCAACCTGATTTTATAAGTCAGCAGTTCTTCCACGTGCACAGAGACAGCCCTGTGCAAATCCACGTACCAGCTGCACACACTTTTCGCACAATGTTGCAGCAACATTTAACCCACCTGCTTTTTCTTAATGCCAACTTGTATATTCTGATGAGTAAGACTAGATCAACAGGGTGTTTGTTCAGTTCTGGAAGACCATCAGTACAGCCCGTGCCTTTGCTGCCTTTGCCTCCTTGGGCAGGATTGATCCCTTATTGGAATGTGTACATCTCAGCCATGTGAAAGCCTAGCAAGGCTGGCTTCAGTCGAAACTGCTTAGCAGCCACAGAGATACTGTATGGAAGTACCACTCTCCATTTTCTGCATGTTGGATGTTTGTTCAAAACATACAATTTCTTTCAAGAAATGATATGTTTTTAATGCAAGCCTGGTTATTTAAGGATAAAGGAACAGTGGAATTAAACCATCAGTACCTATTGGCTGTCCCATGAAGAAAATGAAGAGCTGTATTACCTGTTAATCGGTAAAGAGCCACAAAAAGACACAGCAGGAGATGGGTGAGCCCTTTGTTAAATTTGCAGTCCACCATTCCATTCAAAGGTGTGTGTGGTGAGAAATATAAATAAGATGTTGGAGCTACTCGGGAGCCTTGTGCCTCCCCAGCACCCCCGGGGTGTGCCTGCAGACACCTTTCCACCCAATGGGGTTTGGTACATCAATCAGGTCTCCTGCAGGGTGCTCAGCTACTGAAATGAAGAGCTAATGGATCCACAGAGCCACCCTTCCCCACAGTTTAGGTCCTTCCTTCACAGGCCTTGAGTTTGGTTTAGAGGGATGCAAGTCCCTGGCCAGGCAAAGCAAGTCAGGTCATGGTGGAGTGGAGATTCAGACAGGAACTTGTGTACCCCACCTTAGCACCCCCTGCCCAGGGTCACCTCTTCAGACTCTTGTCCTGCTTGCTTGTTGTGCTTCAGAAGCTCTGTCATTGGCTGTGGTTATTACTGCGGACATTCACTGGGAAAGGATGGAAAGCTCACGTGAAAAATAAGGAAAACACTTCCAAAATACAGCTTTCTTCTGCTTCTGTGGTCACAAAAGCAATTAAAAGGCTTTAATAGAATTGGTCAGAAAACATTGTGATGAGTTTTATTATTTTTTTCTTCCTGCAAAACTTTTAACGCAAATGTAAAAGCCACAAAGGAAACATTTTTCTGACAAACATCTCCAGATAAAATTTGGAATGGCCACTGTGGGGTCAGTCAGGAACTGTATTGCTGTGCATCTTACTGAGGGTACTGGTGTTTCCTGCATTGGTTAGTGAGAGCCCCACTCCCCACAGGAGCCTGGCCAAGGGTCAGCCCCTGGGGAGGGAGGTGGTGAGGGGCAGGGGACACCCTGGTCTCAGCTGTGAGCCATCCCCACACCGTGTTGCCATGGTAGTGCTCTCCAGGCACTGAATCTTTCCAGTCTGGGGGAATTTTACAATGGCAGAAAACATTTCACAACTGATTTCATTGTGTTGAACACGTGATTTTCTCTGGGATGGCAAAGAAAGGACAGATTTAAAAAATTTTCAGTAGCTCTCAATAATGTCACAAGCTCAAAGCTGGCTGAATGTGAAAGTTTCTGTGCAGAGGTCACAGAGGTGCCAAAGCACCCAGCTCTGCCTCTGGAGCCCATCCAGGCTTCCGCTTCTCACCCCCTGATCCCCACTGGGAACCAGCTGTGCACTGATGGCCGTGGCAGGCAAACACGGACATCTCCAAGGCTTTAGGGCTGTTTACAGTCTTGACCAGGTTTGGGTGCTGGGCTTCCTCCTTGAGGTTGAATGGCGAGCTTCTGAGCCACTAAACCCTCAGTTATTTTCCACATCTGGTTTGATTCTCTGCAGATAAACAGCAGCCTTGCCATTAACAACAAAAACTTAATTCACTGAGGTTTGTTCAAGCACTGAGAGCAAATATTTTTCCTGTGCAGCTTGGGGTCATTTTAAGGGAAAAACAGGGCTGGAGGTATATCACCCCTTTAAAAATTATTATTACTTCCTAGAGAAAATAAAATGTAAAGCACCTCTTCCTTCCATTTGTGAGGTTATTTTTACGGAAAAATTGCTGGCTTTGGGAAGGAAACTCTGCTTTGTGACTGACTTGGGATCAGAGCACAGGATTTAAATAAATGTATGGATTAATTTACCTTTTGTCCTTTTTTTTTTTTTATTAATGAAAATGCTCATTCATAAGTCACATCTCAATAAAAAACCCTGTAGAAATGCTTGATCTGTTTTCCTGTCCGCTCCCTCTTGGTGCCAGGACTTACACACAAAGGGAGGGGACAGAGCAGCCGGCAAGTATCACAATTATAAGTATTTTAGGAAATGTCCGTGGCTGTATAAGCTGCTGATTCCCCTCACTGCTGCTTGGGAGGCTGAAGCCTCTATGTAGGTCACGTTCTCCAAGACTGCTGCCTCCCTTACAGCCAGACCTGCTGTTGACTTGGGCTGTCTTAATGCATCAAAGAGCCTCTGCTATGCTTCAGCTCCCCTTCTGAACTCAAGCTGCATCGCTCAGCTCTTCATGTAATCGCTGAGGTGGGTAACCTGACCAGGGAGCTCGAGCATTAATCACAGTCTTTCTGGTTCCCCAGGCGGAGAAGAAAATTCCTCATTTTACCATCACCGTTGTTATTTTTACATCTTTGAAATCTCTCCCTAAACCTGGTTTCCCACCTTTTCTCTTTTTTTTTTTTTTGTTTCAGTGTTTCATAACCCAGTTACCATTATCAATGATCATATGCAGTGTACCAAAAGAGGCAGTTAGGAATTTTTTTATTTAAAAAATACTTTTAAGAGGAGAAATGGAGACCCACAAAAAACGAAAATGGGAATGCTGCTGGAGAACATCTCTCTGCTGCATGATGATAACAACATTGGAGGTGCTATTACATGATGGAGCAGCCTATTGAACAGCCAGTGGGTTTGGGGTAGGGTCTGCTCCTTAGCAGAAAATGACTTTGTCCTCCTTGCAGTTCTGCACAGCATCACATCCAGATGCGGGAATCAGAACTGGAGAGGCTGGAAGTACGCAGCTGACAATTCTCAGGAAGCCCAAGGAAGTATTGCAGAGGGGCACTGGCCGGTTGTCTCCCTTCGCTGCAGGTTGTCTCTCTAGCATGGCAGCACCAAGGCTTGTGAGCAGTGCACGGTGTGATTGGGTTCTGCCGGCCTTGTCCTGGCCTTGTACCGGCCAGGAGAGTGGCTGGTCCCTGCTTGTCGCTGGGATCTGCCCAATGCCCAAGAAGTCAAGGTGACAGGGCTGGGGCAGGAGATGCTGGGGGCATGCGGCCTAGAAATGTCTGGTTTTAATCACATCTTTGGAGTTTTTTCCCCTCTTCCTTCCTAGCAAATTTTACCAGTCGTGGTTTTTCTCCTTTTTTTTTTTCTCCGTTCTCTCCTAGCCATGGCAGGAATGTTTCCCCGCGTCTTTGCCGTTAGAGCAGCAGCCCAGCGAGAGAGCGGAGCTGCTGGGGGACAGGAAAGCGTTAACCCTGCGCGGGGGGCGGGAGGGGGATTACTGCTCCCCACTCCCGCGGGGACGGGGTCGAGCGGGGATTAGGCGGTCGGAGCCCCGGGGCCGGGCCATCTGCGTGCCGGCTGCTCCCCGCGCCCCTTCCTCCCCCGGCGGGGCCGGGGCTCGGTGCGTGCCGCGGGGACACCGGAGCCTCCCGGGCGCGGGGACACTCGGAGAGGCGGAGCCGCCCTTCTCTGCCGGGTCTCCTCGGGGCGCCGCGGCGGGGAAAGGATGCTTTCCCCAAACCCTGCCGAGCTCTGCAGAGATCGCCGTCCTGCTCAGCGTCGCACCTCGTTTTAAAGATGCCTCCTCCCTTTCCTTTTTTCCATTCCCGCAGCCAAAGCGTGCTGTAAAACTTCCACTAACATGTACTTCTTATCAAACCTGATTTACAGAGTGCTCAGGCTTCTCAGCGTTTGTCTTCTGTGAGCTGGCAAACCTGCTCGAGTATTTAATTTTTATTATTTTATTTTTTTGTTGGAGCATTTTGTTTGAGACTTATCTGAGTGGAGAGTCCATGAAGCACCCAGAGCAGCCCACCGGGCAGGAGCAGGGAGCTTGGGCAGCTCCAGGCTCGGTGCTGGCCTTGAGCCTCCTCCCCAGGGCTGGTGGTCAGTGGTGGGTGTGAACCCTTCGCAAACACCACTCACCCACTATGGAGAGCTTCATGGGGTGGTGGAGAGAGATGAGACTGGTCTTCGTGTAATATCATCTGAAATTCTGCCAGCTTTCAGAGGCAGCTGATAGCACTTGTACTTATTTTTTCCAGGGGTCTCCATCATTTATTTTTTTTTTAAATGGCAGTACCGATACTGCTTAATTGGTTTGCTGATAAAATCTGCTGTAAACCCTTTCTGATTTGTTTGGTTCTGCTACTAAGGAGAAATAGCTCTATTAGTCTGCTCCTTGCAGAAAAAAAAAATGCAGACTGGGCAGGATTTTTTTTCCCCAAATGAAACACCAAATTAAATAAATAAATGAATAAGACCCCGGGCAAAGTGCAGATTCAGTCAAACTTTTTTGCATCAGATGCATGATCAGTTTAATAAGGGAGATGCTCAGAGGCAGGGAGATAGTAGAAGAGAGGGTTAGAGTGAAAGTATCAGGATGAAGCTTAATGTGTTTAACTCTGCTCTTTCAGCACTTTTCTCCATGACTTGAAGGGCTGGTAGGATAAGGTTTGGTTTTGTTAAACCTTGTTAGTGTTTAATCTATCGATGCCTGGTGAAGATTACGCTCATGTGTAAGCCTTTGGAGGCTGGTGTGAGTGCATGCCCGTGAGGCTGTTACAGCAAATGCTGACAGATTAAAGGGGAGGTCAATGAAAGATATCACTTAACTCTCTAGCCAGGATTGGTCACTTTAAAAGGTTGGTCTGTGGATGGATGGCACCCAGTGACAAAAATGTCAGGCATCCAAGTGTTAATGATTTAATCCCCAGCACACACACACACACACCTTTTTATAGTCCTGAAAATAATGCATGTGCCTTCTGCTGTATTCAGCACAGCTCTTTTCTTTGGCCTGACGCTATTGCTTTATAGTGACACCGCCCAGTGGTACTCTGCAACATTTCACTCAAGTCCGCAAGTCAAGAACTGCTCCTTGATAGGTTCATGAAACCAAGTGCTGTGCTTGTGCAGATGACATTATAAATGCAGATGAATTATAAAATTCATCAAGCTTTGTGCCTTCTTCACAGGAATCATCCCTTTCCTCCCTCTCCCAGATATTTGGGCCCCCTATTAAATAAGAATTAAAAGCAAAGAAGTACTTTCTAGTAATGTCATCAAAAATTTGGCATTATGATACAACTTCTCCAAACATAATGACATGCTGTGGCTGAAGAAAGCAGTGTCCTGTTCCAGATGTTCCTGCTGTTGTTGATGGGTTTGTGTTGTGAGAACAATCTCTCTGCTCTGTTGTGTAACAGACTGCAACTCTTGCTAGCAAGATCAGGGACTCCACAGACCTGGAATATACAACTTAAATATGTCTCACTCTCTTAGACCAGGGCAAAACGGGATTTGGGCAGACTGAGATACCGTCTAGTTATGGTAAATTACTAAGTTCCCCACCATCAGCAAAGCTACCTCCCCCCACCTATGTGTTTAGTGGTCTCAATTTACCTCAGCTTAAAACTTTCCCTTTTTACTGGCTCTTGCAGAGTCACAGAAGAGTAAGGCTGGAAGGGACCACAGTAGCTCATCTGGTCCAACCTCCCTGCTCAGCAGGGTCATCCCAGAGCACATGGCACAGGATTGTGTCCAGGCAGTTTTTTAATATCTCCAGTGAGGGAGACTCCACAACCTCTCTGGGCAATCTGTGCTAGTGCATGGTCACCCACACAGTAAAGCTCTTCCTGCTATTCGGATGAAATTTACTGTGCATTAATTCCTTGAGTTATAGATGTTTCAGCTTACCATATGGATGAGTATTTGTTTGGTAGTGCACACTCAGAGACTGAAGCATCTCTGCAGATATTACTTGCTAAGTTATTACAAGCCCATTGTGGGTGTGCCCTTAACTAGAAACAGTCCTTGAAGCTGTTTTTGTTTTGTATAATAGGGACCTTTTTTGGTTCAGCTGAGCTCAATTCTAAGTCTTTGTGTATGTCAAAAATATATTCTCAGTTAAATAAATGTGTAATTATAAAACTATTAAATTAAAGGGATGCAGACCCTGGGACAGACAGAGCAGGCTATTTTTCTTTAGCAGCTCATTTTGGGTTCAGCAGGAATGGGATATGTTCAGTCCTCCTGAGGAAGTGGAACTGATATATAGCAAACACAGCCACACTCTGACAATAGCTCCTCCAGAGTACCTGCTGTTGTGAACTGTCTTCCAGAACAAGTAGGGATTTTAGAAATTACTAACATGGTGCTTCCTCAATAAATCTACTTTTCCTGTGGAATAGAGAATCTACACAAAATGGCCAGAAAGAAATACCATGTGCTTGTCAAATTCCCCATATTAAAAAAGGCCTTTGAAATCAGATTGCTCCAAACCAAGGAGGAACTGCATCTCAGTTAAACATGAAGGGTTTGTACCATGACTACCTACCATTAATAATGCATCTTTATGTTATTTGGTGCAATTTGACTGGACCAGCCCTTAATCATAAGAGATTCCTTACTCCTCCAGTAGTTGTGCTAAAGTCATCCCCGTGGCAAAAGCAGTGGGGTCTGTGTGGAGTAAGATAAAATATGTGAGAGAGCTATCAGACTTGGAGCAATGAAATTCAGAAAGAAGATAGGCACAATATGAAACACAAGTCTGCAGGCCTCTGTCTGGCTCAAGCCAGCGAGTGCAAAGCAATTCAGGCCTGCTGTCAGCTAAAGCTCTGGCACAGCCCTTTGACATGACTATGTAATGCAGCAAATCTGTTTCTCGTCATCTGACGCTCCACCGAGACCTCTTGCTATGCTTAGCTGAGAGCTTTGAACGTCCTTGCTTTTGTTGGCCTCTTACAAAGTCCCTCAAAAACACAGTCGATTTGATACTCTACTCTGCTGTTGCCAATTATCCTCGTTGTTGTTGGACAGCAGAGAGGTAGTAGCAGCTGGTGTAATGGTGGGGTTTGTATTAACGCAGTCAGCGTAGCGGGGCAGCAGTTGTGCTGCCTGTGCAACTCCTGGCAGGGCATGGGCACGATGAAGGGACAACCACTTTGCTCTGCTGGTGTCCAAGAAAAAGAGCAGCATGGAGGAAGATATCCAGTTCATAGCCCTCCTTGTGCTGGAGGACCCCCAGCTGTGGTCCTCTTAATCCTTGGGACTTTGGGCCATGTTCCTCATCCCCTATATGGTGTCCTCTGGAGCTTTTTTAGTGCTAGGTGCAGAATAGGAATACGGATGTCTGTCCTGGTGACAGTGTCTCAGGGCATCTCAGCCAGTGAGTGCTAGAAATGCTCTCAGTGCTGCCCCTGGCAGATCTGTGCTCACTTTCATCAATGAGTAGTAAATGAGGAACAGAGTCATCTTCTTCCCTGTCAAAAAGCTCATGTCTGGCCTTTGGGTGCGTCTTACAGCCCCTGCGTTGGGAGAGCTTCCACCCACTTAGAGTGGGGATGCACAGGATGGCACAAACTTGAGGCTGGAGCGTGGGCAGTGCTGGCATCAGACCTGGAAGGAGGTAGCTATAGATGTCCTGAGTGCTTGTTCTTTACCCCTGCAAAGCTTTCGGGAAAGAACATGGTATCCATGTGCATCTCATGGTCAGGCAGAAGCACAAAAATGGAGGGCTGTGCAGAAGTCACCCTGGCTTTGAGCCGGACTCCAAAGCTGCAATTTCTCAATAACTCAAGTGCAAATGTCAGACATCGATAAGATGGAGGAAATAAATGTTTTTGCAGACTGAGAGAAAGGAAGACTCCGTAGAAATGCTTTATTTCCCTTCTTACATAATTACATCCACAAGTAGTCAGGAAGAAACTCTGATTTATGTCTTGAGTGCACAGTAAATCACTGTGAGAGCCCATGCCCTGTCTATGTTATACTCACTGGGAATGGCCTCTGGCCACCAACAACCCCAGCTGCCAAAGTTTTCTGTCTCTGACAGACTCACTGGCAGTTTGGGCTTGGGTGATGAATTTCGAAATGTGATTGTGCTGTAAAGCTGGCTTGGAGCATATACAGTCAAAGAGCCAGCCCATGGCTGGAGGAGATGATAGCAGGTCCTGGCCATGTAGAGAAGCAAAGGCACTGATGCCCAGCATGCAATGGCTGGTGGGCTGGTGGCACACACACGTGTGCCTTGCTGGGTTTGGAAAAGTGCTGAAGAAATGAAGGCTTGTTATTTGAGGAGGGGATATGCTGAACTACATAAATATACCCAGGAACAGACATGCCAGCTTTGCTGAGCATGTTGGACAGTCTGGAGGCTCTCTCCGTCATGAAGGATTAACGCACTGGATGAGATACTCTGGCCCATGGAGCTTTCCAGGAGTCTTGTACAGGATGGCCTGGGAGACCAGTGCAAATCTGCCAGTGCAGTGACTCCAGTCCTACTGCAAACCCTGGGCAAGCCCTGTGGGCAGCACTGCCCGTGGGGAGAGGGAGTGCTGCTGCCGGCAGTCCCTGGCATTGGGCTGTGTTGTGTAGGATGTTCCCAGCCCTGCCAGCTGCCCTCCAGTGAAAGCACAGCCTGGTGGGGGCAGTTCCTTGGGCCAGGGAGTGCAGAGCTTGGCTGGAGTGTTCAGGAGAGTTGGGTTATGGGTTCTTTAGCTTAGAAGCTGCTAGGCTTGGAAAGCTGCATGAGGTATCTATAGCAGACACTCAAAAAGCAGCACAGGATGCATTACAGGTGTCTAAATCCTTCCTGGCCTCCAGCTGCTATACCAGGGTTCTATTTTGTGTCAACCACCTACCTCTGTACAGATGTGTTGTGTACCCTAGGGCATCTCAAATGGTACTGTACACCTTTGCTTAAGCAACTGAATCCCACCCTAAGTGGTTTGCTCAAGATCACATATGAAACCTCTGTGATAACTGGGACCCAAGCCCACACCTCTTCACAGGCTATCCAGCATTTTGATGACTGGAATTTGCCCTGTCTCAAGAATGAACATATCTACATGGTGGGCTTGGTTGGATTTATTTTCTGCTTTCCTCATTTTTGAATAATTTGACTAGCCAAGGGTCATTAAAGGAAGTTTTGCAGTGGGTAACAAACATTTCTCCATAGTGTATGTCATGAACAGGGAAAGAGTCAAAGTCTTTTCACCTAACTTTATTATGCTTGCTTTATTTTTGTTTCAGCCTTCGATGTCATTATGTCTTCAGTGCTGGGTTTTGGGGGAAAATGCACATCCCTGTGCTGAGTCTTACCCTAACTGTGTGGCTGCTTTGGGTTGTTTATTCTGCTGTTTGAGAAAAAGTCCATATGAGCCTTCAGCATGAAAATCGTATGAGACAGAACATGAGGGAGAGAAACCCCAGATGGATATTAAACCCCGTGGGGAGGTGGGGTTTAGGAAAGCAGCCTCACGTGTGGCAGAAGACTTGATGGAAGTGTCAATAAGACAGTCCAGAAATTCCTCTGGCATGCAGTGGGTGCAGTAAGGTTTTCAAACAGGCTGTTTAGTGCGGGGCTTTCTGGGGCTTAAAACATTTCCATGCAGCGTATTTGGAGCAATAGCTGACAGTCAGGAGAGCCTGGGATCTCAGCTGTCATTTTGAGAAATTAGTGGGCTGCTGAGAGAAGTAAGAAAATGAGAGGCCAGGAATGGATAGAGAGGAATAAACTGAACTGGGAAGCATGAGCTCAATAGTTTGTCATACCACTTTGGGTGAGGCTTGTATCAAGTAAGAAACCTGCTGAAAACAATTATCTGAAAAAAATGAAGCTGCTCAGATTTCTGCTTTCTAAGTTTCTCCGCTGATTTAATCCTGCTCCCCATCCGTTCTGTGAGTGCTGTGTCCGGTCTAATGAGGGCCCCTTCATTCTTCTTGTTTGGGCAGCCGTCCGAAACCTCTCCTATCGAGAAAGGCTTTTTCAGCCCCAGAGACTCCCAAGGGGTTTGGGGGCAGAGAAATACAGAGTTCAGGGGAGCAGCAACTACTTGTGAGAGTTAATGAGGGGAAATGAACTCATTTGTGATACTTGTAAACTTGAAACCCAGTTACAGGGAGCAGGGAGAGGGCTGGGGCATCCATCTGCTTGTAACACAGATGTACTGATCTGGGAAGAGGTGAGCTGCTGGCTCTGGAGAGCCTGACTCTGCACAGAGCGCTGTTTCTGGTTTAAATGGGATTCCTTTGAAAAAGAGTCCAAGTCATGATAAAAAAAAAAAAATCTATGTGCCCTTTCCAAACATCCTGTCCCAGGGCTCAGATGCTGACAGTGTGCTTTGTATCCTAATGGTGCTTTGTACTCTCAGCTTGTGAAGCCCTCTGAGCCTTTAGCCTGGCTTCCCACTGTGGCTGCTCTTCATGGAACAGCACTGATTTACACCAGTCTAATCCCTTACCTTTGCGACAGGTACTGCAGAGAGCTATAAGTACTAACAAACTGAAACAGCTTCATAGCCCACTACCCAGTGTCTCCTGCTTTAGGTAATTTCATTGCCACATTACATTTCAGCAATTTAGAAAGCAAACATGGAGCAGTCAAAGAAACTGTATTGGTTTGTTCCCAGTCTTCCCCTGAGCAGCATCCCCTTCCTATACCCCTTTCTCTTTGATCCCTAAAAAGCCATCTATGGCTTTAAATAAACTATAAGTGGGGACACGACTCTGCTTGATGTCTGGCCTGCAATGGAAGTAAAGTGTCACTTCCAATTTTGTGTGGGTGCAGAACAAAGATGCCTGTGACCAATCCACTGTACAGTGCACTAGCTTTGTTTGAACAGGGAGCTTTGGTGAGAAGCATATTTCAAAGGGCTGGGGAAGCAGATTTTAAATGCTGTCAAAGAGAAATGATTTTACCTTTTCTAATTCCCATCCTTGGCACCTTGTGTTCCTACCTCATGGGCACTGTGCAATAACCTTGCACAGTAGGTGGAGCAAGGCAGCTGGAGCAGTGTGCCAGGGATGGGTTTGGCTCGGTGGGGCTCCATCCTAGGACACAAATTGGCTCCTGTTAAGTCAACCCAAGCAGCTGCACACAGGGGTGTTTGCAATGGAGGAAGTGAAGAAACAGAAGATCCAGTAGGCAGACTGCAGCGCTCCTCATTTACCAACAGCAATGCTCAACCACATTTATCTAACCAACTTCAGTCACTGCTGTGAGTACCAAATGAAAAGGCACTAGGTCTCTATGAGATAATACTATCTGTGTAGCTGTTTCACAACAATCACGGAAGGGCTTTATTAAAATTAGTCCCAGATTTACTATGAATAGGAGTTTAGCCAGGTTTCATACATGCTAGCAGAAAGAAACTATTTTCCTATCAAATAACAAAGTAGTTGAGTAAGGAATTGAGATAAATTGTTGGGATGACTTCCAGTTGTAGACTGTGGTGAGTAAATGAGGTAGGTCATGCCTCCCTGACAGCTTGGGTTTCAGTTTCACATCAGGCAGTTCTGTATTGCCGTGTCTGTCTCTTCTGCACCATTTACTTCATACACTGTATGTACATCCTTCCCTCCCCCCACTTCCACTCTCCCTTGTACATATTTAATCATAAAATCTCTCTGCTGCTCTGGTTCCTTGTATTTGACATGTGCTTTATCCAGGCTTCTGCCTCTGGGAGCTGGTCCTTGATAAAAAGGGACAAAGCAGACCATCAAGCTACCATGCTTTGTACAAGGCATTATTTTTTCCATCTGTCAAAATTAAATGGAGCTTGAGATTTTTCCCTTGGCCTGTCAATATTTTCACAAAATTCGGGGCTGTCTAATGAAACTCAGGGAAGATAGTTGTACGATGACATTCCCTTGCATGTTGTCATGGTGTCACATAGCTCTCTGCAAATTTTTTTTTTTTTTTTTTTGCTTCTTAAAGATTGATCCACAAAGAGGATTACTTACCATCAGTGCTCACTGCAGTGCTGTCACTGCAGCGCTGTCACTGCTGTTGCACACATCTACCTCAGTCACCAGCCCGCCCAAATAGGCTCCTGTCTTTCAGACTAAGCATTTTTAGCATCCATTTAAATGTTTGACATATAGAAGGCATTTGGGGTGTTCACAGACTTGGCCTTACTGGGATGCAAGTGGTCATCTTGGGCTCCATCTGGAACAGGATTTGACCACTTTCCAGCTGGAAGTGACTCTATGAGGGCAGCTCATCTCTAAAATAAAAAAGCCATTTATTTCCAGGGCATGAAGGCTCAAGGTTTTCTGCTTTTCCTCCCTTCTCTGAGTTGTTTGTGGCTGACACAGGCAGCATGTGGGATCAGTACATCTCTCTCTCCCATTTGATTATGCACATCCCTCTCTTCATTTTCCCACAGCACCAATGAGGACAGGGATAAAACACAACTGTTCTCCCATTACACTGTCACCAAGGCAAGAACAGACACCGAGTTTATAAGCTATTTTTTAGATAAAAGCAGAAGATGGTCAAAGCTTTTAAGAAGAGATGCCGTGTCCCTCAATCAAAGGCACATGTTCAGGTGCTTTCTTCTTCCCATTTTTAGTTTTGAAGGGGAATTTCAGTAGCAGACCCAACTTTTAGACACACATAGCCAAGCGCAGTAACACTGAGGAATACAGGGTCACACGTACCCTTTCTAGGTTAATTTCTCCCTGCCTTTGCCACAACCATGTCCATCCTTGCTCCAGCTGCCACCTCCTTAGCCACCCTCTCAAGCAGAGCCACAAGCTCCAGATGGATGGCTCAGGCCTGCCACCATGTGCTGGTGTTTTTTCGGGTGGGAGCACAAACACAGCACTCCACTCACAGGGCAAATGGTAATCTATTCCTTCATAGCTGATGGATGAAGCACACAGATATGGAGGAATAAACTTAGAATTTCTATGATTGTCTCAAACTCTGTGTGTGTTGAAAGGAATTGGGGTGGTTCTCCTGGGGCAGCAGATGGCAAGCTCACTTGGGGATAATACCCATTGGATTCTTGTATTTGTGGCCACTGCTTATAGAGGTCACTAATCCTGTAGCTTGGCTGCTCCCTGGGGGTCACTAAATGCATTGGTTTGGTTTTTGGAAATCAAGCACAGTATGTGCTAAGTGTTCTAACAGGAAATTCATGTGTAGTATTTTAATATGTATTACATTTCAGACGCTTGACAAGACAGGCACATAGATGATGAATGTAATTTGCCAGTAAAATTCAGCAGATATATCTTCAGGGTTTAACTCGATATCAAAGCAAGAAGGCAGCATTGAAAGTAAAGCAGTGAAAATTACACTCCTCAACTATTTTCCACAAAGTGATAGTAATTATTAGATAAGTAATAATGATTTGTGCCAATGCAGTCAGTACAGAGTGATAGTTCCCTAGGTTGTTATTTGAGTTTGTGGGTAGAGCTTGCTGTAAAATGCACATTAAATACTATGGGATTATTGCAGTCTGCCCTGTTTTAACAGGGCAGAATAGGCCAGTTCTTGTGGATGGTTTGCAGGCTTTTCCGATACCAGTTGTGCTAGGACAATGACATGGTTACTACTTTTGGCAGTGGGTTACTTGAATGTGACTTGTATTTCTATTTGCATTAAAAAACCTTGTGGTCTTTTCAAGCATTTATTAGTCTGTATTATAACAACTGTGTCTTTAGCTGTTTGAAGTGCAGAGCCCTGGCAAGCAGAAATATAGACTTGCCAGGCTAAAAGCAAAATACATTAAATAAAACATCAATATTTATGACACAGTCAGTAGTTCTTCTGAAATAAACAAGAAGGAAATCTTGTGAAAAAGGATCAGGAAGGATGGAAACACTACTGAAAAACAATAAACATAATATAGTTACAATATAAAGCTCAGGTAACTCAGGGCTCATTTCTTCTAAGAGCCACAGCACTGTCACCTGTGGCTAAGCAAAGGCTTCTGACAAAGTAAGTGAGTGATGCACAGTTGGGCAAAAGAAAGGTCAGTGAGAGGATCCTGTTCTGCAATTCTTGTTTTGCAGCTGGCACACAAATACCATGGCAGCTGAGGCGTTACTGGATTATGTAGAAACGGATCAAGCCACATATAAAAATCTCTTAATTAACTGTTGGGTTACGAGTGAAAGTTACATTATGAATCCAAAATATTTATACTAGTACAATTCCTATTCCTGTTTAAAAAACATTTTAATTCTGCTTTTGGAGATTAAAGACCAGACAAATATATTTATACTTGTCCAGCATTTTTTATCATTAAAAGACTTTTAAGCCACACCGCAATTCTCCCAAAGCATGGGTTGCACACCCTGTCACCCCAGAGCAGCATGGGGGATAGTGGGAAGAGTAAACAGGTAAAAAGTTTTCATGTCACCCAGGGCAGGACCCAAGATGAGGTTCCAGATTTTATTTATTGGTTCCATGGCAAACCAAGTTCCATTTCATAGCCTGATGCATTAGTTAAACAAGAAGAAAGAATCCTAATGTCCTGATGAGAAAATTTTGCTTCATCTCCTTTCTTTATGACACTAAAAACCAATCCAGGATCAGTATTGAAAACCAATGGCAGACTACTGTATTGCACAGTGCTCTCATGGGTAGGAAATAGAGCCTCGAATCCCTCTGAGGAGAGGAAAGTTTGCATCTGTGTCTCCCTGGCTCTTGGTTAAGTGTTACCATCACTGCACTTCTGCAGACCTTGGGGAATACAGATTTGCCTAGGTGAGGGTGACATGCAAAATCCCTTCCTTTCTTCAAGCTGTAAGAAAAATAAATCTTCTGAGTTGTTATTTTGCACCCTGGTGACACCTACCCTGTGTGGATCTGGCCCGGGTTGGCCAGGGGGCCCATGGTGGGTGGCAGCAGTGGAAGGTGCAGCCACGCAGGCAGAAGCTGGTGTGATTCCATCCCCCTCATTTCTGTAGGAAATGAGGCTAAAAGATGCTTGTATGGGGCACGCACATGCTGAGCAGCATCATGGTAGGAAGAAGGACAGAAAACTGTAATAATCTTTACCAGCAAGTACCCAGTGTATGCCTGGCATTCGACCTCTATGGCAGGTACATGGAAAGCAAAAGTAGCATCAGCTCCCTCCTTCCTTTCTTGCATTTTTCCCATCCAAATTTCTCTTCTCTTCCTCCTTTTTGTCTCCATTTCTCACATTCCATAGAATCATCACAGAATCAAAGAATGGCCTGGGCTGGAATAGACCCTAAAGATCATCTTGTTCCAATTGCCCTGCCATGGGCAGGGACACCTTCCTCTAGACCAGGTTGCTCAAAGACCCATTCAACCTGGCCTTGAATACTTCAAAGAATGGGGCATCCACCACCCAGCTTCTCTGGGCAACCTGTTCCAGTGGCTCACCACCCTCACAGTATTCCAATCTGAACCCTCCCTCTTTCAGCTTAAAGCCATTCCTTGTCCTGTCCCTACATGCCCTTGGAAAAAGTCCTTCTCCAGCTTTCTTGTAGGCACTGAAAGGCAGCTAGAAGATCTCCCCGGAACCTTCTCTTTCTTCTCCAGGCTGAACAACCCCAGATCTCTCAGCCTGTCCTCATAGGAGAGGTGCTTCAGCTCTGTGATCATCTTCATGGCCATTCTCTGGACCTGCTCCAGCTGCACCTTGTGAAAAAGAAGGGTAACACCAGTAAGGATCTGCAGGGTTGATTGAGTTGTCACCTCTTGTTGCCAAATGATGGGGTGCTTGGCGATGCCCCCGCCAATGATGGCCAGCTCCTCTGAAAGGGGAGCAGCAGGCTAGAGCAGCCTGTTTTTAGGGTACATGCAGTCAAGTGGAGCAGGAAGGAAAATAGATGATGAAATAATGGCACTGAGATTTCCTGTCAAAGGAATATCACTGTGTTCTGCTTCGTTCTCTTGTGTCAGGTCACCAGAACTGGTACTGGGTCTTACTTTCTTCTTTCTTTCCTTGAGAAGGTAAAATAGAGGGGAGGCAGAAATATTCATACTACTCCTGCTTAAAAGCTAACTTTTATGTGGTCCAAGTCAGCTTTGAAATTTAAACCTCTCTGGGATAATGAAACAGAAGAGGCTGAGTTCCTATTTAGACTGATATTATTTGGCTGAGGGCTGTCTTTACTCAAGAGTAATTTGGGAAAGTGACAGACAGCCGTGACCTTGATTTACTTTGTAACAGTTTGGGTTGAAATGGAAGAGTATTGAAATTTAGATTTTTTCAAAAATTTCAGGGACATCATTAAAGAGGAGGACTTTCCGTTCTTCCTTTCAGTACGCTCTGTGCTGTTAAAAATAGCAGAGGAAATGGATGTGTGACATTCATCTGCTGACTCCTTCCTGTCTGTTACCAGACTTGATTGCATTAAAAGACTGGTCAGAGCAGGAAAATAGTCCAGGACTCTCAGCTTACCTCTGCAGGATTCTCAAAATGGGAAACACCCATTTATATGATAAAATACATTTGTTAAACTGTGCTTGTGGGAGGCATAATACTAGATGAAAGAAGATAGTGGAAATCCGGAACAAGGTGCATTTGCTAAGGCAAGTGGAGAATTCATATAATATGGAACATATTCTGCCCCATTTGCTTTGGAGGTACCCCAAGGTACACTGATATGCATATATTAGGGCAGTAGTGCTACTTGATGATCATTTATTTGAGCACTGATCTTCAACTCAGTCACCCAAAAACTTGAAACAATCTGCAGTCACCAAGTAAAACAGGTAGTTAATATCAGTATAATAGGAGGGGAAATGATGGGAGAGGTGGGCAAGCTTCTTTTTCTTCTGATTGAAAGGATTTCTGCCTCTTTGAGAGTTCTGAGAGCTCTGGATAAAGTTCCAGCCCTAATTTATTTCTGTTGGGATCTTTCCACCACCCAATACCACACTTTGTTTGCCTGTTCTTTCTTACAGGAACGAGTTTGTTTGCTTTCCTGCAAAAACATCTCACAACCAGGAATGAGCATGGAACTTGTCGGGTCTGGGAGCTGTTATAAGCAGGCAGCAGTCTGCAAACATTCCCATCTGTAGATTGAAACAATGCCATTGCTTAGGAGAACCAAAGTAAAATGAGAAGGCTGTGTTCAAAGGTTTCTTCAGGGAATAAAATCTATAGGCATTTGAGCTCCGAAGTGGTGACCCATGAGAAGCAGATTTAGGAAGAGGAAAAAAAAAAAACCCTAAATAAATTGTCACATTAACCGAAGAAAACAAAGAAGTAAGAACTTCATGTGGATTTGTAGACTTTTCCTTTACTCTCTGAAATGTTTTTTGCCTTTTCAGAAAATCCAGAGGATGCTCTTCCCTTTCCCATGGCAAAGGGACCACCACTAGTACAGGGCCAGTCAGGCAGTAGATTCTCAGTGGAATTTTACCTGGCTATCCTAAATGGGAGTGGCACTGATTTACTTTTTAAATTATTTTGTTCATCTTAAATTTGTAGGTATTTAAGTATATAGAACGTAATCAAATTATTCTGGCAAATTTGGGGAGGGAACTCAAAAATTATGGGGATTGGATGCAGGGGACAGGCAACAACAGGTTTGCATTTTTTCCTTAAGAAACTGGGTTAACCACTTACTTCATTTAGAATTGAAATATGAATGTGGTGAATTGGCACACTTTCTTCTTTTTTGTCTTTTGATCTAGTATATGATGTATAATCCATGTTTCTCCAGAGATGTTGTTGATGCTACTGCGTGTATGTAGGATCCCCCTTGCTAATGACTGTGATATCCCTACCAGAGCAGATAGAAAACTGAGGTTTGATTAATGAGTGGTGGCAGAGGACACGGTCTTCTGTATTTATGTGGAGGTTCACCCTGGCAGAGCTTCTGAGATGGTCCCACATCCCTATCCACCATAGTCATCACTGCTCAGTCTTGGGCTCACACTGCCTGTGCCAGACATCTCTTCCTGATGAATGCCCTGAGAGGATGAGTGCAGTCTGGTAGGGCTGTGATATGGAAAAGAGGACCTGCAGAGATATTTGTGAAGAGATGGAGTGGGAGACTCTTTAGTGGAAATCCTGCCTTTGATGAGTGTGTAATGTTGTTCTGTCCAAGCTGACAGGAGATGTCAGGTTTGTAATTCTGGCTCATTCAGAAGGGCTCTGGTGTTTGATAAGAATGTGTTACCAGCCCACGTGCAAAGCACTGCTCTGAAAAAGAAGGGGGAGGGAGTTATGAATAAACCCTGAAGGCAAGGTTTTTACCAACTTCCTTCAACTTCCCACTGGCTCCCTGTCTCTAGCACAGATTTTCTCTACGACCTGATGCACCAGCATGTTCCTAATACAGAGGGCTGGTGGGGGTTTCATTGTTGAAAGACCTTTCCAGCGTCCCTCCACGTGAGACATTTCTAGCTTACAAAGCAGTACCATTACATGACATGTGTGACATACCACTGCCCTTTTTAGAGGAGCTTGCCTAAGCTTAGAGATGCCTTTACAGCCCTGTGTCAGGTACTCACCTGTAATCAGCACTGCGGCGAGGGTTATACTTGTGTGCAGGCTGTATAGGCAGGTAGCACACAAACCAGTCAGAGCACATTTGCTAATGCAGTCGTATCATAAGATCACAGAATCATTTCAGTTGGAAAAGATCTCTAAGATCATGGAGTCCAACCATTAACCTAACACGGCCAGGTCCACCACTAAACCGTGTCCCTAAGTGTCCCATCTGCACATCCTTTAAAGTACTTATTCCATCGGCCCTTTTACTTGTGCAGTATTTGATACGTCTGCAGCTTTGCTGGAAGCGGTGAGAGATCCAGAATGCAAGTCTGTGTTTGCATCTGCGTGTAGCTCTGTGTCTGTGTAACAGGTACACGGAGGCATATGTTATACATATGCATGTGCACACAGTCTGCTCTCTCCTGGCAGTGCCGTGGCTGCCGCTGCTGGCTGCTGCTGCAGGCATGGGAGCACGCAGGGAAGGCTGCCGATCCTGGGAGCCGCCATCCCTTCTGCGCCCCAGCGGCAGTGGGGGGGCTCATCCCAGCCACCCTGGTACCCACTGGCTGCCCCGGGGGCGGGCAGGCTCTGCACAGTCCCCTGCGCTCTTCCAGGAGAGAAAATGCAGGTAAGGGGAAATTGCCCTTGGCAACCAGCAGGCCCTGCGCTGCGGCTGGCCGAGAGCTGCTGGCTCCTGCAGCCGCCAGTCAGGGGTGACCGTGTTTTCCAAAGGTCCCCCTCAGTGATGCTTAAAAGGCTGAGGGGAGCGGAGGAGTATTGGAAGCGTGTGCGCTGGGTGCTCGCAGCCGTGGCAGACGGGAGTGCTGGCCGAGGGATTTTGCTGCAGCATCCTTCCCAGCAGTCAGGGGCGAGCAAAGGAGCTGCGAGGTGAATGGTGGGTACCAGGAGAGCGCCCCGGAGGTACCTGCTCGCTGGTGATGCCAGTGGAGCTTGCAGGGATAGAAATGAAACTGATCTCAGCCCTGCAGCTGGGTCTCCTGGTCTGCAGCAAGCACAGGGTTATTAAATCCTGATGACACTGTGTAAGAGCAAAGTATTTTTGTAAGAAGTGAGAGTTGTTCAGGAGCTAGCATCTCGTGGGTCCTCCAGATGACCTCGTCCCAGGTAGCTCTGCTCGGGATCCTTTTTTATTACAGAAGTAGAGTTGGTGTCTGATGATGTCACACGCAGGAGGAGGGAAATAAAAAAAGGGAAAAAAAAGATAGATTGCAGTCCTAATGCAAGGAGGATGCAGCAAACTACAGAGAGAGTCCTCTCCTCTAAGGAAGACGAGGTGAAAGGCAGAGCCCCTTGGAGGGTCTCTCTCTCCCTTCCACTTCAAAGAGTAAGACTGTCTGCCTTCTGTAAACGGAGCCAGTTGTGTAATGCATTATACATCGCGAGGTTAGACCTCTTCTGATTTCTTAATGGAAAGGCTATTTTATTTCTCAAGTGGGTGCCAGCAGGGATGCTGGAAGAGCACAGAGATGCATCCTCCGTCCCACACTGACACCGATCCACACAGTCAACTGCAGACCAGCAACTTGTCGAAGAGGAGTGAGGACCAAATCTGGAGCCAATGCAGGGGGAGAGGAGCAGCCTCAGCTTTTTTAGCAAGTGAATGGGGAGGGGGAGGAGGGTAGTATGAGCAGTGATGTCATTTTTAACTGGTTCCTCGCAGAGCTGGGGAGTGAAGTTACAGGAAAAACCTGCAGTCTCAGAATGGCTCTCAGCCTTGACTGGAGACTCTAAATGACTGAGGGTCCCCACAATGGTAATTAATTTTCTTTCCTATGCAGAACTGTTCTGTTATTTTGGGTCAAGCAGAGGGCATTTTCTCTTTCTCTCTCTCTCTCTCTCTGTGTGTGTGTGTGTTTTGAGGGTTTGACTTTTGCTGTTGCCTCTGGTTTGTTAAATACCTTGCAGGTTATTTGAAGTTTTTCCTGGGTAGTTTGAGAATTTTTCTCTGATGTGGGAAGCCATGACATTACAGGAGAGTTTAGCATGCAGCGTTTCTGCTACTCATCAGGAGGGGAGATGCAGAGGTTGCCAAGCACACAGCATTCTGCACAGGAAATGTACTTTTAAAATCACAGGTGGAAAGAAAGGGACTTGACTGGCATTTGTTGTTGTAATGGATGGCATTAATGTTGCTTGTGAGAGGCAGAAAGACTTCTGGTCAACTATATAGATAGAAATGAATTTTGCTTTGGTGATAATTTCTATGCTTTTGATTGGCAGGTTTTTATTATGAGCATTTTAATTCTAGTGGCACTGAATGGAAAATGTCAACATAATAGATTCTGGCTATGTGAGACAGTATATGTATGTATAGTTCTTCATGGCATGCATTAACCACTTGAGTGCTGCTCCCTCCACTGCACTTGCCCTGTTGCTGTCTTCCATAGAAATCAGTGGGATGCCAGGCTGTGCTGTGTACAGAGGGCTATTCTGTCTCTGGTTCCTGGAATCTGCAGAATCAGTCAAGCCATTTTTAGATAAATAAGTTTGTCAAGACAGGTCCGTCAAGGGTAAAGTGTCTTAGCCCAAATGGCGGACAGTGAAAAGCATCCCCAGTTTATATTTCCAAGTATTCAGCTACTGGTATCACTGGTACAGTTTGGGTTTGTGGTTGTTGTGATGATGCTTGGTCCAAAGGCAGAGGGTGTAATGCCAAAAGTCCATTTGGCTATGGAAGGCTTGTAACATTCCTCGCTGGGTTCCCATTTCCCAATGGTGAGACTTGCTTGTCTTTTCACCCAGGAGAACACCCAAGACAGCTGAGGAAGCCAGACCACAGTTATGCTTACTAGGAACTTGGGATGTTCGTGTGGTAGCCGCAGACCTCCTGCTGTAGTCTGTAATGACAAGCTCAAAGATGGGAGATCTGGGCTCAAGAATGAAAGAGGCAGAAAAGAAATAGGAACATTGTGATTCCTTCTGAATATGAAATGTTCCTTCAGGAAGTTCCTGCTATGGCTGAAGGCTTGAGGAATCCACTGCTCCCCTTGAGAAAGCTCTTGCTGAAGAGTTGCTGGGAGGAATAAGCCTCTCTTTTAGCAGCTATTGTGAAGATGCCGGCAGCCGACACAGGGGCCATTTTGAACTCCTCCCCCTGCAACATGCCATGGTGCAGAGGAAGAGTAAATCTGATAACCTCTTCTGCCAGTCCTCTCAACATTAGCCTTAGTGTTTGAACGTGACAGAGAAAAAAGCCAGGCTTTAAAAATGGCGTGTTCCTCACAGTGTGGTTTTCATCCAGATGTATGCTTGCCTTCACTAACAGTGCTTATGTGGGGGGCAGTGTGCCTGGCGGGTGGAGGGAATGGTTAACAGTCTGTACTGAACTAGTCACCATGGCATATGGAAGCTTTCCTTCTCCCTAGTGCCAGGCTGAATCTGCTGCTGTGGATAGGCAACTTTGTTTTTCTGTGATTTTAGCATGGCACCCTTCACCAGAAGGAAATAAATGCATTTTTTAAAAGGAGAGCAAAGAACTGTGCATCTGGAGTAAGCAGCGATTCATCATCCTCCTTTGGGGGCTCAGGCATTCCCACTTCCCCCTCTGCCTGGAAAGAAAACTGGGTTTTGGGCCAGGGCACTAGTTCTGGCATTTTTGTCTCAGCTCAGTTCATCCGAGGTGAGAAGTTGCAAATTTATGGCACTAGAGATGGAGTCTGATATCCAAAGAAGAAGAGAGCTGCATGTGACTGCAGCCGTCATGCCTGCTTCTGCAGCCTTCCCCCTTAGGAGCCAGCTGACTTTGCAGCAGGGAAGGTTAGGAAGACCTTTCCAAGCATAAAAAGGAATAAAGCACTGGGACAGGGTCCTATGGAGCTTATAGGATGCCCTTCTTTTAGGCTTTTTAAGAATAATAAAATTGGGGTGAACTAAAAATACTTAGTCCACTTTAGAGGAGTGGAATTACACTTGGCTTTGTATTTTGGCATTTTTAGGACAGGTTTGGTCACACATCAGTCAAAATTCACTATAGGAAACATTTTCTGTGTCAGGAGGTGGGTACGTCATTTGCTGTTAATTTTAGCTGTGTTTCAGAGTTGGAAAAGTCACAGACCAGACAATTCTCACATGGTTCCTTCCTGCCCTCCATTTCTACTGCAGTATTAGCCCCATTGAGTTCCTACCACCAAAGGGATGAGAATGGTTCAATGCCTCAGACTGTTCAGCTGTAAAACTCTGTACTGCTACTGTCAGCAAAAGTGTTACTGATGTGTCAGTGATGGACATGATTGTTAGGGAATGGGAGCCAGGGCACAGACATGAGTGCAAAGGTTGCAGTATCTTTCTGGACTTCAGTGAGCTTTCAATTTTACCATTAGTTGGCAACTGTGTTTGCTTACATCAGGCTCTGGACAAAACCACATTTGGTTTGGAGTGGTCTCTTGGAGAGTGCTGGGGCTGTGGAGCAATAGGGGAACAAACCTCACCTGAGTGATGTAGCAGACCACTGCTCACAAGGAAGCAGCACATTTTTCATACTGTAACTGTGACACAGGATGACTTTCAATCCACACTGTAACCCTTCTCTATGTTTATGTGGTGGAATTTACTTACTGTTCCAGTTGTTCTCATCTTTCATGGTCTTCTCAGGGGAGGACAACATCCACTCCATGAGAATGAATTCAAGCCAACAGGTGTGTCAGAGAGGTATTTTATGGTGCATGCAATGGTGATCAAAGTTAGAGAACAAGATAACAAAGAGGACCAAGGCTGGGTACACAAAGCCCCCACAGGAGGCGAGGAAATAATTTTCATGGGATGAAATCACATCTGTCCTAGGAAAGGATCCTTCTCAGGGATGCAGAAAAAGTGCAAATAACTCTGAGTGTGTTTGTGGGAAAGAAGGAAAAGAAGAACTTCCCAGTCCTAAATTTAGCAATTAGTTCAACTCTGTGCATGTGACCAAGAAACACTAAGGTCAAACGTCTAATTGCATTTATGCCATTGTCATCTGAGTAATTATCTTTCCCCCCTGGCATTTCAGCAGGGTAAAACTGAAGTGGGTTTGGACTCCTGTACTCTGGTAAGTTAGAAACTAGGTAACCTCCATGGCTTGCTAGCAGGGCCATGTCCTCTCCTTTGGGCTCTCTTGGTAGAGTAGGCGGTGGTAATATTCCTCTTGGATACTTTTTTTAGGGTACTTGTTCTGGAAAAATCCTTGTAACTATCCACATGATCTGGATATAACTATAAAGCACTGTGCTGTTTTCTGCCAGTAATTGAAGGAGGGGGGCAAGGCAGTGGGAGAAGAGGTGAGTTCTGCACGATCTCTTCTTGTTTCAGGAAGGACCGGTGTTTTCTTCCACTTCGCACAGCAGTGCTGCACATCATTTACCTCGTAATGATAATAGTATATAATCTTCGTAATGGTGATAATCTTCATATGCAACTGCAGATTTCAAATTCCTCCCTGTTTTTAGTGTAAATTTCATTTGATGGCATCAGAAAACTGTTTTTTCATGTCCTTGCCTATTCACCCCTACATAACCTCATTGCTGTCTATCAGAGCCAAACTTTTGATAAGAAGAAAGGTGATGCACCAATGTCAGAATATGCAGATTCACGTCTCACAGTTGCACCTCATTTTTTGTGTACCTGACAAATTTTTTTTTTTGGCACAGCACAAGCAATCAAAATTTATCATCCAAATTAAGATTGTAATTATATTTTGATAAAGATCTGGAAATTCAGTGAGAATGAAATTTAAAGGGTTGCCGGGATACAGATGACTCTGGATTATGGGGAAGCGTTTGCATGTGGAATACTAATAAGCCAAGGTTGTTCAGCATCCTTATCTAGACTTTTCCAATAGTGTCTGATAACACAGACAATCAAGTGCTTGTTTCTTTGCTATTATCTGGCAAAGTGAGTAAAGATACAGGCTGCCTTTTATGAATGAAAAGGCAACATGCTCAATATGGAGTGACACAGATGTGTCCCGCTGTTGGTACACAGGAAAAGTGAGGGGATAGAGTGCTGACCATGCCCACACTATTGAGCTTGCCAAAATAAACTTTTCCTGAGGTTCCCTAGGGTCTCGGGGTTGCCGAGGAACCTTTGTGGGTCCAGGAAGTGCTTTGCTGGGAGGTGTGAGCCCTGCCCAAGATGGGGGCTGCTGGGAGCCTCCTTTTGCAGAGCTGGGTTCTCACTGGGGAGCAAGGGCTGGAGGACATGTCAGGGATGAGTGGGGGATATCCAAATACACTAGAATTTGCTGTCCAGGCAGGATGGCCACAGAAGTAACTGCACCATAGAGCTGGGGGAGGTGCCAAACAGCTTGATTGAGCCCACAGCTGCCAAAGGGAAGGTTCTGGCTCTCGTGCAGGTACCTTCTTGTGCCAATCCAGCAGATGAGTAAAGCTCGACCTCAGCACTGCAATTTGATGAAGGAAGAGCTATAGCACTTTCTCTCTTTTAAGTGTCTGCTCTGTATGTGACATTAATTAGTTATTATGGAAAGTTATTGCTATTCAATAATGTGGCCTGCTGACGAGGTATTATTCACTGCCTGTGCTGTGGTAGCACTCACAGACCTTGGAGGGCTTCCCCTGCTGTGCTCCTGACACCCTGCAGCCTGAGCCAGCTGGTATCCCACACCTGTGTCCCAGGGTTTCTGCTGTGCAATTGGCCAGCAGCGAGGCCAGTGCGGGGTTTGCGTTACCACCTTGCTACAACCCTGCTCCAGACTGCCTGCTTCAAATACAGGCATAGTAAGGGAGGCTGGTAAGGGAAGGATCAATTTCCCCTTGCACTTAGTTTGTCCCAGACCCTGTCTCAGCACCACCCTACCAAAGCCCTTTTATTTTCAATGTCTAACTCCAAATGTTGAGATGAGCCTGCAATAATAATTATATGCTGTCCATCAGTCGTTTAGGAACTTAATTGTATCTCATGGTTGTATTTTTACTACAGATCAGAACAATTCTGTGACTTTACAGCTTTTTCAATTAACTAGGAAACAGCGAATGTGTCATATAACAACACAAAAAACCAAGGTTTGCTGGTATGTCAGCTTCATCAAAACAAATGGTTTTACTTCCCTGCTGAACTGAATTCCTCCCAGGTTTTTGGTGACTAAATTTTATTCTCGAGATGTTCTTTCATGATCGGTAAGAAAGGGACTTGACTTACACTAGGGTAGTTTGAATGGCAGGAAGAGCAGATGTGATTCAGGAGGCCTGGGATAATGAGCATTTTGGGAAGGCAGAGTACATTGGAGATGCTGGAGCTGTAATATGAGAAAAATGGCTGGAATACCTTAAATGGTCTTTTAAACACAAGGTGTGCAGTGCTTAAATGGTAGTCTCCTCAAATTCAACCTGCACAAACAGTAATGTGCTTTCTTTTTCCTTCCGTAATGTGCATGGACATGTGATGCTGATCTCAGACAACTCCAAAACTGCAAGTTTATAGTCCAGTGCAAATCTTGTGATTTTCTGTAAGCTTCAAAACTTGCCAGAGCAGAGGCTCAGTCACTCTATCAGTGTCACCAGCCTGGATCTACTAGTGCCATGGGAAAAAGGTGTTCATCCTGCAAGTGTGCCTCAGGATTCCCAGTTCTTGCATGTATTGAAGGCTCAGTACTGGTTCTTTGGAGCAGTCCAAGACTGTTCTGTCTTACATCCTAAACCTGCCTTTCATAATTTTTCACTCTTTCAATGTTAGAGAAGTCCAGCAAATACCTGAGAGGAAAGGGGTTCTCCCAAATTTGATAAAATCTTTCATCTTGAGTTGTTCTGTCTCAACAAATGACTGCCCCTTTCTGCCTTGGCAGTGCCAGGTGTCTATTCATATGAGGCAAAATTAAAAAAAAAATCACCTGTAAATTGTACACAACTGCATAAATGTAGCAGAAAGTGTTTAGCCAATTCAAAGGCTGGCTGATGTGTCAGTCTGGTTTATTCTAGTCCCATGCTCTGAATTTGCACTGGGTTTCTACTTACTACAATTCATGCAGTTTTTCCTCTGCATTTTCTATGGTGCCTCTTCACAATACCTGCACCTACTGGTAAGTTTTCAGGAATCCATCTTCTCTGCCCTGATCCTTTCAGTAAGCCTTGCTTGTTTTCCAAACCAGTCATCCTGCCCTGGGCTGGCCTTGTTGCAGTCTCTGATCCTCTCTGGAGGAAGGTGATTACATGACCTAGTCAGCTTGCGAGTCCCAGGTTATTTCTGGTACCAGCATCATGGTGAAGTCTCCACGGGATTATTGGAAACTTTTTTGGAGTCAGGCAGAGCCCTGCCTTGATCTTCTGGCAGCTGTTTAAACAGAGGCACTGTGCAGTTGGTGGTACCTCCAAGAGATGCAATAAACTTTATTTATATTATGAATTGTGGTCTGTGGGCTATCAGAATAGGATTTGGCAAACAGCAACCCTGAAGAGCTTGGGACCCCATAGAAAGGTTTCAGCTTTGCTGGGTGGAAATTTTTACTTCCTGGGAAGAAGTATTTACACAGTAGGTCAAGTGTGGGAGCTCAAGGGGAGGAAATTGCAGTCACTGAAGCTAGGAGTATGAACTGTAGCGCCCCACACTTTAAAATTCCTTTCATGTGGTCTGAATCTAAAAGCTTGTGTTCCCCTAACAAGTCTTAATGAATATACTGAAGCTGATTTTCTTCACAATTCATTTCTGCTTGTGCAAAGGTATGGGACAAAGCTCTGAAAAGAGCGTGAGCTTTGACCAGTAAAACTGTGCCAGCCAAAGCCATTGCTACCATTTATCAACATCATGTACCTTTTTGAAGAATATGGGGGTGCAAAGAGTAGACTGACTGCTGAAATGCAATTCTGCATGGCTGCAGCTGCTTTGCCAGTATAATGTACTGTATAAAGACAAAGGTCGTTTTGTTGCATTAAAACCCAAAGAACTTCCATAGTTTGAGAGTGGGAAGTGACCCCAGATAACACAGCTGGAGTTAGCTAGACCCTGAATTATTTCCAGAGGGTCATTGCCTCATGTGCACAATATACTTCCTTCTATTGGTTCATGACCTCCCAACATGGTACTGCAGGGGTCCTGCATGCATTGAGTTGTCAGACTGGGAGATATTATGAATTTGAAGCTTAGGTATAAAATTAGCAGTGTTTGTCATATTGGTAGAAATAATAGGTTAGAATAGGGTAGGGTAGAACAGAATTAGAATTAGAATTAGAATTAGAATTAGAATTAGAATTAGAATTAGAATTAGAATTAGAATGTTTTCAATTGGTAGTGGCCTACCATGATCATCTAGTGCAAGTGGAAGATTGCTAGTATGAAATGCAGAATGAAGCTCTGGTCATCATCAGCTGTAATCTTAAAACCAGTGTTAGGTAGGCACCTGGCTAGAAATGTTAGGTACTGCTGAGATATGTATCTGATGGACAGCTTGCCCCAAGTGTCCCTGGTTTCATGACATTAAAGGAGGATTAATTACGTGATTATTTGAGCCCACATCAGCCTGGCTGAGCGTGATGACAGCTGAAAGGCTGGAAAATTTAGAGCTGTAGTTCAATGGGGCTTCAGCTCATGGCAGGGGGTCTGGGGTGAGTATGGAGTTGGCTGGAGGAAGAGACATTTTTCTCCTGTTGGGATGAATGAATCATCACAAACCAGGCAGTGACAGTGCTGTTGCAGAGTTGTGCTTTCTGTGGTAGGCAACAAATTAATGTCATTTTGCCCTCAAAATAAGGAGTTTCTGAATACAAAAATTGCCCTGGGGATTATGTGAATAAGCTCAGCTTTGGGCACATATCTATCTCAGTGGTTCATGAATGGGGTGAGAAAAGTTTTTCTTCCCGCAGTCCTTTTTTGAGGCTTATTTCTGTGAGGGATGTCTGGCACTTTGGTTATCATTGGTTTCTTCTGGCTGCAGTATTTCTGGAGCAACATCATCCTACACTCACTGAGTGTCCACAGAAGGGCATCAAAGGGGAAGGAAGATGAGTGTCTTCAAGCCACCCCTTTAGCATATATTTCCCTTAGTCATAAGTTATTGTGGATGTGGCTGTAACTTCAGTAGTGATAGAACTGAAATTTCTTAAAGCCTTGAAAATTATTCCACTGTCCTGTAGAATTATCTGCAAAATAAGTTGTTGTATGACTCTAAATGAGAATCTTCAAAGTTTAGCTATGTTCTTCTGATGGGCTGAATTTTTGTTGTAGCTTTCCCATCCCAGAAGTATGTGTAACAGTTAGCCAAAAATAGGGAGAGTTGTACTAACTGTGCGGAGGTTGCTCTGGCCCTTGTAGAGTGAAGAAGCCCTGTGGTATTTTTAAAGTGTTGCTGTTGTGCAATATTACAAAGACACAAGGAATCAGGATGTTAATAGATGGGATAAAGGATAACCCAAATGAAAAGCATTCAATTGAATCTTTGCCTAACGCCGTTTTCTGAGCTCAGTGGTGGTTGCGCTTTTTAGGTATTTTTTCTTGTATGCTGTTGCCCAGAATCTCATTTTTCTGGATGCAATAGAAGTATGTTAAGTATTACAATACCCAAACTTCAGAAATTACTGTGTAACAAAAACCTTGCCAAGCAGACCTCACCCTTGCTTACTGCACGAAAATGTACTGCATCCCAGAGGAAATCAATACTTACTAATGTGAATAAACATGAAGATGAAATTATCAAACTAGCAAGTGAGGAAAACAATCTTGATTTATCAGGATTAGCTGTATTTAAATGCAGTAGTTAAAAACCTCAAGTGATAATGAATCTGGCAGATGATCAGTGAATTCTTGTGTCTTCCTGTGCCGTGTGGGTCTGGGCTCTAGTGGGACCAGGCAACTTGGCTCTTTTTTCTATACTGACCATGGGGGGTTAATTCTGCGTAATGAACCACCTGTTTCTTATCCAGTGCAGTGCTTTGGAGCTGCTTGTAAATGGTGAAGGTTGGTTGTGCTGTAGGACCCCCTAGTTTTGGGGGTCCAAAACTGCAGTCTGGGCAGTACCAGCCACAGCTCATCTGCAAAGATTTGGAGCATGTCCTAATGGGGAACAAGGACTACTTTTATCTGTAAGAGTGTAACACTAAACAGACCCACCAGAGAGGTAGTCCTGGACTAGCACATGAAATGCAGGGCCTGTAATGGTATGTGCAAATGCTCAGCATAAAAGGGTGATTTCTGCTCTAAGACACACAAGTAGAAAGACCACAGAAAAGGCTAGGAGGTCCCTGGCAGGACAAGAGATGGCTGTTGAAGGCCAGGAGGTAACTTGCACCAGGCCCAGAGCAGGGATGTGCCAGTATATCCACCTATGAGGCCAAACTCCATCCCCGAACAACAGCAGCCCAGGCAACCATGACGGAAAATGCTGTCTCAGTTCTTAGCTTTTCACTGCATACCAAGTCCTATATTTTCTCCTTTTTTCTTTTTTCTTTTTTTTTTAAGCTCAGCAGCAGAGGTAAGACCTTGTTTTCATATTCTCTGTAGCACCCTTATGATACTTTAGATGCTACATAGAAATAAGCAGATGGCAGGGAGCTGATCTGTATTTGTATATAAAATGTCTCTGACTTTATGAACAAGATCCATATGATAAAAAAAGAAGAGTTGGCTGGGGTGGCTTCCCCTCTGCCTGTGCTGGCAGATGCTACGGGCGTTGATAGGATGTGAGGACCAATTGCCACCTCCCCGCTCCACAGATCCTGCCAGATCAAGGCTGTGCTGTATCCGTGGGTGTCGTCTGCCTTTCACTGTTCAGCATGTACAGCATCTCAGCCTCTAGAGCAGTCTGGCACCTCTTCCAGCACTTCCTTTTTTTAACACCACTTGGAAAATCCATACAGAAAGAAGAGGGGCAGAGAAGAGAAGGTAGTGAAGTGGGAGAGAGGTAATTAGGGCCAGGCCTGATGTCCTGGCATAGCTGGAGGGTCCAGAGAAGTCAGGCAGATCCATGACTCAGGAAGGACAGAGTAAGGACAGCAAAATTGCACCTAGCCCAGCTTATGGTGTCACATTTATGAGTGTGTTTATCCCTTCCTTCATAAAAATGAATATATTTTGTTCAGTTTCTCAGGCAATGCTTCACCTTTTGAGTTAAAACTCACCTTATGCCTTGGTAGCTTGCCTGTCTGTGACCGAATTTTATTTACTTTGTCATTAAGTATATTCAACAACTAAATGTGAGAACCCATCCATAGCTTTGCAGACTCACGTCTGTTTCCAAGTAGGGAGCCCTGCTCCCCCATGAAGGTGGTGTCTCCCCTCTTGGTGCCTGCTGGTGACAGAACATGTCAGCTCCTCACAGTCTGTCTTCTCATCGTCCTTCCACAGTGAACAGAGGGGGACAGGTGCTGCTAGAGGGGGACACGTGCTGCTAGAGGACCCTTCAGATCTCTCTGAGGCTCATTTGTACTCAAAATCAGTGAGGAGCCTATCTGTTAGCTACAGAAATTCTCCAGGGAGACACATCTCCCCTGAGGAAGGTTATTTTGTGATTACTTTCCGTTGTCTGCTTCTTTATGCTTGGAAATATTGTCAACTTTGCTCATTGTGAATAAATCTGAGTGTCCCAGGAGTACCCTTGCCCTGATTCACCATTCCACTTGATACACGATACATTAAGGTCAAACACTGTTTGCTACTCAGTGGCCCCATTTTTAACTTATACTTTCTGCATGATAACTTTAATGACAATTCTCCCTTCTCCCAATGCCCTTCTCCCTGCTCTCCTTTGTTCCTTGCCTTATTCCTTCCCTGAAAGTATTTCCTAGTTTAATTTCTTTTCCTGTGGAACTTTTTTCCAAGAAGCCTATTTCCTGCAGATAAGTTTTATTTAATTTTCATCACTGCTTAAAGCTGAGAGTTTGAAGACTTCCTGCCCAGTCTTGCTGTCTGTGCAGTCATTCCATGGTGGTATTTGAAAGTTGCAAGTAGGTGTTGACACCTGACATTTCTGCTCTGGTTTTGATTGGATGCAATGAAGTGTAGCCATTTCAGCCATGCCTTCTGGTTTTCTTCTTCGTGTGCCATACTTGGTACATGGTCATAATAAAATGTCTGCCCACACTTAAAAGGTAACCACTTTATATGTACATTAAGGGAGCAATTGTTTGCCACTCTGTATTTGCTGTGCTAAAGCCAACGTGTTGAAAGCTGCCTTGTACTCAGTCCGATGTGTTCACAAAGACGGAGGAGTTACAAATGTGCAAGAATTAGCTGTTTGCAGCTATGTTCTGGATGACAGCTCTCACCAGAGAGTGGTCCACACCCCTGCAGCATCTGACAAACCCTGAAGCTCTTCAGCAGATGTGGCTTTTCAGAAACCCCGTCAGAACTCAGTTAGGTTTTGTGCATGAATATGTGGCTTAATAGTATAAATGTGAGTACAAACAATAGGATATGGTTTGGGCTCATAAAGCCATATTGGCCACAACAATGAAGCCTGTGTTGAGATTTTTATTAACACCCTATGACACTTTAAAAGAAGTAAATGCTTTACAATTTACTTTAGCTTAAATGTTTTCATGCTGCGTTTTATTTACTAGTTGCCATCGGCTGCGGTGTCTCACTTTGAAGTGGGAGTTAGGGGGTCAGTGTGAGCCTGGGGGCTCCCCAGCTGGCATGGTTACAGGTCTGCACCTCTGCAGGGACATCCAAGGGGATACAGCTACCAATGCTCACCTCCTGGTTAAATTTGCAAGCTGGCATTTGCCATTTGAGGCTTGTGGACCATTTGATGTAAGGAAGGGCTTGAAATGCACTAGAAAAAACCAGTGCAAGTCTGCAGAAAAAATATTAGTGCCTAAGGTGAGTAAGCTGAGAACATTATTCAAATAATAACAACACTGGGAAAATAATTTATCTTGACATAAGTTATTCATCCTGCAGTCTAGATACACAACATCACTGACATAGTTTCCAAATGTTATCTGGATGGGTTTCTTTAAAAAGTAACCCAGTGTATCTTGGTGTCTTTGTATAGAAAGTCTTTTTTTTCTGTGTATAGAAAGTTCTGTAAGTAATACAGGCCATTCCATATATTGTAACACATCCATGCTTTATGGATTAAGGGCTAATTTCAAACCCAAAAGGCCTGGAGGGGAGAGGCTGCAATTCCTGGGTAAGGGCTGGAGCTCTGGCAGTGAATGGTGCTGGAACATGTCCTTGGCATCACAGGGTGGGTGGAGGGGACTCACAAGAATTCTAGAGGTTGCCTAAATCCTAATCAGGTTTCTTCATTAAAAACAATTCCTTTGAGAAAGTCTAGAAGGGAAAGGGGCAGAAGTCCTTATTTGCAGGCAGCTCTCCTTCCGCCTACAAAACAAAATGAACTGTGTTCACTATTGTCTCAACAACTGAAACTCTGCAATTCAGCTGGCCTTGTTCTCAGTGTGCTTCTCTGAACTCTTACAGCCCAGTTTGCTGTAATGTTTTACACAAATGTCCCGTCTGAAGTGGGACTGGAGAAGGACAGTGTGGAAATAGGACCCTCCTCCTGGCCCAGAGCAATCTGGTCTGGTGAAAGGTGCTGCTGCCCATGGAAGTTGGAACTAGGTGATCTCTAAGGGCACTTCCAGCCCAGTCCAGTCTGTGGTTCTGTGATTTGTGGGCTGATTCAGATGGTTGTCTGAAACTGGGCTTCAAGGAAACGGCTTGGGAGGCCAGAGACCGACCAAACATCTAAGGGGGGTGGTAATGGAGGGCTTGGGTATTCACTGAGACTGGGGGAGAGTTGTACTGAAAGAATCCAGAGGAGCTACACCGTGAACTGGCTGTATCTGTAACTGCACCCCTGTGCCCAGCCAGATCTGGGCCACTGTCAGGCTGGCTCCAGAGAAAACTTGTGGGGGAGTGTGTGGGATTTTTGTTGCCTGTCCCAAGAAACACACTGCCTTACCATTCCAGGGAGGAAGCTATTCAGACATAGGGATAGAGAGACAGAGCCAGGTCTCTCAATGCCACTGCAGAACAGACTTATGGAGCTGCAGGAGCAGCAAGGATATTTCTCTAGAGAAAGAAAAAAAAGAGTTGCCTTTGGTCCCCCTGAGATGCTTGATTTTCTGTCTTCCCTTGAAGGGCTGTGAGTAATTTGAAGGGACGTGTTGTAATAGTATTTACATACATAGTATTGCACAGTATTTACTAAATGGAATTGGAAGAAACTGTTGCTACTTACCTCCACTTGCAGCTAAGTGGCATCCAAGGCATCTAGCCAAGCACACTGGAAAAGACGGATGGGGAGGAAGAAGTGTGAAATACGAGCCAGCATCTCTACTCCTAACACATGGCTTGTTGTTCCTGACTCTTGGGAGTTTGATTCCTCAGCCTACAGGCAGTGCCAGTGGAAGGGAAGAAGGGCTCATTCATCTTCTGTGCAAATTGGTATCTTTGGTGCTAAACGCTGTTTCTGAGAACCAAGAGAAGGTACAGAGACTAGGTCTTAGAGCTTAGATGGAAGGTTGTCATTTTTGAAAATTTCAAACAGAAAACAGAAGTACATTTGCTGTACTTGGAATAAGCTATCTGAATCTTATCTCCCAGTATGGCAAGCACAGCATATTCTTTGTTGAGTGTCATCTTCCAGTGTACTTTTTCAAGGTTCATGGTGTTTTACTGATGGTCTCTAGGTTCACAAATGTGGAGAGATTGTTCATATTGTGGACGCTGATGTGGAAAAAGGTGCTGCAATGACTGAGTCTCTGCTCTTCTTGAAAAGAGGATGCTCAGCATAGACTCCAAAAGGCTATTACTTGAAAATGACCACTTTAGGTGCAAATGTTCAGACAGAAATATGCAGGGGAATTGAATATTTTGAGTAGAAGAATAGGAAGGATATCCTAAAACTGCTGCCAAAAATCAGTTTGACCTACCATAAAATTGTCTATAGGATGGGGTTTTTTTTCACAAGATCCTGAAGGTAAGCATTAACTAAGGTAGGCAGAATAGTAAATGAATTTTGTAAAGCTTTGTTCTTGAGTGCTGGCATGTGAAATCAAGGTGACTGATCTGAGAGCAACATCACAGTGAACAGCACACTTCTCTGTGATAAAAGGGAGAGCGTTATGGTGACCTGCTGGAGCAACTTGGGCAAGCTTAGTAGTGATTTGGGCTGAGTCAGAACAGGAGAAAAATAGCAGAGCAGTGAGAGAGAATTGCGAAGGATGTCTAAAAGCGTGCTTACAAAGTGTGTTGTTGAGACCACACACTACACTGCTGGAGATAAGAGACTTTATCTTGCTGCATATCCAGAGTGGGAGTAATGTGAAGGGTCAACACGGGAAGAAATCTGTGTTGACAAGCACTGAAAGTGTGTCAAACTCAAAGAAGTGCTTTCAACTAATTAAGCATGTAGGACTGAGAGGGCTCTCTTGGGACACTGATTTCAGTTACATGCTCTGGAGTGTGTATGTACACAAACACACAGACATGTGGGCATATGTGGGATGCCAAATCATCCCTGCTGGAACAATCCATCCTTACTATTACGTCCAGTAGCCTTAAAATAGCTCTGGTTTGGGTTTTTCTCCAACACTGTTTATGCCTTCACTATTTTACTGGCTAGTTAGCTCTTTGTTTTCTCATTGAGCATGGTAGCAATCTGAATTGAATATGAAATTAATATTCCTGCCGAATAGTTGACCTAACAGCAGCCTTTAGCTTGCCAGGCAGGGCTGCCATGTTGTCTGCCTTTTTCACCATTACCCTGCAGGGCACTCTTGGAGGCAGTGTAAAGCATAGACCTGAGAACAGGAATAAAAGGAAAGGGAGAAATTGCTGGCTAGAGAAACTTCACAGGAATGAAAGCTTGAACATATAAAGTGCTCTGTATTTCTAAGAGGTTATTGTCTATCCTGCAGTGACAGCTTTGAAATACTTTGAAATACAAAGTTCCATTCTGGCCACTGTAACATATTTGACAGAGTTAGGAAAAGCAGTTTAGAATGTGTTCAAACACCACCAGCAGTGACTGAAAGCAGCAAAGCCAAGAATGGGATTAGCATGTGGTACTCTTCACATAAGTGCATATTGCTTAACAGCCTAATCTTCTTACGTGTATAAGAACCACACGCCTCTCAGGCCTCTTGAATTATGTCTGTTGTGCCAGTCAACCAAACATCAGGTAAATGCAAAATTCAAGGATCTGCTCATGGAAATGACATCCAAATCATATGCTTTCCAGTATTTTAATCTCTCCTGCTACCTGAATGCCAAATATGGATGCAGTTTTGTCCACTTGCCCTTTTTTCTCCTGAATAGCTGTTATTTCCATGTGTAGCATAGTGCAAGGCAGAGAAATGCCACAGGGATGTGATAAGAAATTGTGATTGAAACATGAGAGGTTTCACTGTATTGGCAGGAAATAAAACAATACAAAGAGCA
This sequence comes from Edolisoma coerulescens, assembly GCA_013397115.1. Taxonomy (NCBI): domain Eukaryota; kingdom Metazoa; phylum Chordata; class Aves; order Passeriformes; family Campephagidae; genus Edolisoma; species Edolisoma coerulescens. Next base: position 669,212 of record VWZW01002309.1, read on the forward strand.
TAAAAGATTGTGGTCTTTCTCAACAGATTCTGCTGTCAGTTAGGTTTCTGCCTTTTTGCTTGAGTTTGAAAAATTTGCTAAATTGTCTGTCCATGAGTGCAGAACAGAATAATAATTGTTCTCATGCTGTTGCCCACATGTAGCTAAAGACTTAACTTGTTTTGTCATGTCTCCCCTCCTGTTTTTCTGGAGGGCAGCTGCAGCCTGCAGAGACACAGTTGTGCTGGCTTTGATTTGCATGTGCAAGTGCCAGTGGCAGGGCAGATGTGGTGACCCAGGCTTCAGGTCCAGACCGGTTGCCCAAATCTCTTGGGGTCTGTGTCACTGGAGCTTTTCACTCATATCCATCCTGGACGCAGGTTGGACAACACAAAAACTCTTCAGAAACAATTTGGATTTCTGCCCTGATAGTAGCAATAAGAAAAGATGATGCTCAAGGCCATTACCAACTGTGTTTTCCAGCACAGGTTCCCAAAGAGAAGTAGCCAAGGAGCAAACCACCTAAAGTGGGTCATCAGTCACCCATGGCCCTGTGACAGTGGGCACTGTGAAGACTGAAAGGGAAATGTCTGCCCTGAACAGCACCCTCACAAATAGCAGAATACACCAGGAAAACAGGAACAAAAGATGTGGCCAAGGATGGGGGCATCCTATCCAGACCCTGAACAAATCCCAAAGATGTACTTGGTTGGTGAGGAGACGGGGTTTGACATGCAGTTTTCTCTTTCATTGAGTTGAGCATCTCATCTTACACAAGAGACGTGCTTAGAAAGCTCTGGGAAGACCTGCCTCATATCTCACGTATCCCAGGGAAGACGGACCATGGACAGCTTCCCAGAGAAGAGGAGGATTGGGGAGCACAGGCAGGGTCCTCAGCAGTCTCTGCAGTGCCAAGGAACCAGAGTGCCTGTCACATTCCCATCCTCTGATGTCCCTGCCTCAGCAAAAGAGCTTTAGAAGAGAAACCCATCGCTGTCAGGTGTTGCTCTGGCACTGACTTGGTGGGGAAAGAGCATGGCATCCTGCCCCTGCCAGGGTGAGCAGGGTTTCCTAGGGCACTGGGGTATGTCCCAGTTTCTAGCTGCAGTCACTTGGTACTTTTTTCTAGAGGTATGAGGGAAATTGTGTGCACACCCATGCTTGTAGGTATAGTCCCTGAAGTTATGGTGAAGTTGCTATTGCTCAGCTGGGTGCTGGAAAAGCTGACATGCCAGTAGCCTTATTTGCAATGAACAGCAGCCCCACCAACACACTCCCTTTGCATGACCATTTTTCAATTGCTAATAAAGATGGGACAGGAAAGTAGTTCATCCAAATAGCTACTCACAGTTCCCATTGGTGGAGTTTGCCATTGGCAAATAGGGAAATATCTGGGTGCATGCATGGTTGGGAGGAAGCACAATTGTTGAAAACAGAGTGATTGTCCCACCTTCGAGGAGCTCCAGGCTCCGGTGTCCCTGCTGGGTAAGCCCTGGCACTCTCTTTGCCATCACTGCAAAGCAGCAGCCGCAGAGGGAGCTGCTTTGAAAGTACTGAGCTTGCTGATGGATGTGGGACATGAACAGCAAGGAAGCGACTCTAGATTTTTACTAGGCTTAAACCCCCTGGGTGCTCCAGTGGAGACACGAGTACATTGGGGGAAGCGTACATTCGAGACATTCAGGACTATAAATAAAATTTACATCAGACTCAGCACTTGCTTCAATGAAACATTTATGCACTAAATTGCATGATGAAGTTGGATGTGCTGCCAGGCTGCCTAGTCTTTGAGATAATCTGGTCTTCCTCAGAATTAATTTTCTTGCAATGTTTTGCACACAAAAGCAGCAGGCAGTAACTCACTGCTGGCCTGGGCAGTAGCTGAGGAAGAGTCTGATCACACTGAATTCTGCTGCTGCTGGCATAGGCCTATTTATGCAAAGCTGGATGAACATCCAGCTTTCTTATGACATTGGATCACACAACAAAAAAAAAGTCACAATTTTTACATGAAATAGCTAGAAAAAACAGCATATGCTAAAATGACAGGTCAACCACCTTAACACTGGAGAAGAAAGGCTTTCCTAAGCAGAGCCTGGCATGGTGGTGCTGGCCACAGCAGCTTTTGGGTGCATCCTGCACTCCTGCAGCAGGGTGTGTGAAGAGGTGGAGTTTCACTAAGTGCACAGCCCCCAGCACCTCTGCCTCCTGCAAAGGGCTTGGGTCATTGCAGCCTCTCTTAAGCATAACTGGGCTCTGGAACAGGCTTATTTTCTAGTCTGATCCTTTTTAATTTTGGGTTTTGTCTTTTAGAATCTGGATACATTAATAAGGATTCGGCAGCTGCCAGTTCAGCTTTGCCTGCGCAGAATTCAGGGCTGACAGCTCTGGGCTCTGGCCCTTAATATGTAGGCAACTTCCTCACTCACTGCTCCAGTTCCCTCCAGGCTGCGCACTTTTTCACACCTTACAACAAATCGTGTTTTCTCTCTGAACCAGGAAACATAGGAAATTATCTTTTTTTCTTGCTTCCCCTGACAGCTAATAGCAACTATAATACAGATAGAAATAATAGAAAGTTGAGAAACAAAAGGAGCTAGGAAGGGGGGAGGCAAGCATCTAGAGAAGCAGACGGAGTTGGCGGGGGGAAACCCCTGCATCTATCAAATAAATAGAGCAGAAATCTTTCTTGCTTGGCCTTTGTGGTGTTATTATTAGAACAACCACGCCTGAGTGCACTAAAGCCGCACAACCTTCAAGCATCCACATCCAGTTCTGCTCTGGTAGGATCCTTTTTCTGCTTGGCTAAAGGAGGGAGAGAATGAGAGGATGTGAAGACGAGAAGGATCTGTAAATGATAAATATGATCAACTTCAATAAAACTGCTATTTGGAAATCTTCAAAAATCTTCTCATGAGAAGAGCCATTAGTGTATGTCTGTTTGACATTGGTTGTTAGGAAACCAGCCAATGTTAATGGATCCACAGAATGGAATGGAGAATCCATTTAAATGGTCTCTTGTTGTTTTGTCATCCCATAAGACAAAAAAAACCCAATTACTTTAACTTAGGAATGAAATGAAGTGATAGTTTATGTGATTCACTTGTATAGGCTAAATTGATCAAAGCACAACTAAAAATATATTAACAGTCTATATCTGATGCCTGAAATGTAGCATTTCCTATTTCTGTATTGGCTTTTTTTCTCATTCAGTGTGATGTCCAGCTGTTAATCATTTAAAGACTGTGGCTTTACAGTTTCTATATTGCTTTATTTATTATGCATGTTACGATGATGCTGAGGGGCTACAGCCACACGCAGGCTCGCAATTGTACAAACAGCCTGCAGTGTAAAACACTGAGTAAAGGAAGTGCTGGCTGAAAGAGATACCTTATCCTCATTTCACAGAATGAGGCATAGGGAGTCTTTATATTTAACGCCAGCTCCTAGCAGAAGCATATGGTGAAGCTTTGACTGCACATTTCTTCTAGATCTCAGCCCAGTGATCTTTGCTGAATTACCCTGCCACAGGGTTGGCTTTTTTCTTTTAGTGGAAGCAAGAGATTCAATCCTGTGAAGAAAATTAGATGTTCAGTAGTCCTTAAAGTTCACAGTCCACTCCTGTGGTTGCATCCTCTGGCTTCAGCTCCCAGCAATGGTGCCCAGTTCCCAGGGGCAATCAGCAAGAGCCAGGAGAAATGTCATTGCAGAAGAACAGGCAATGTGCAAAGGACAGGGAAGGACAGGCAAAGGACAATGTGCAAGGAATGAAATGGAAGCAGGTCCCTCTTTTGGCAGGCTTTTATTCACCAGTTAGCTTTTTCCCTCTCTCCCCTTTCCAGGAGTTTTTGTCAGAGCTTTGGTGCTCTGAGGTTGGGATGCTGTTACTCAAACATCCAGACTAATTGCATTCATTGCGGGTTTATACTTATCCTTGGGCCAGCATTGTCCTCCACCCTACCCAGCGCTGCTCCCTCCCTCTGAGCTTCTTCCCCTCTGCAGGCTGAGAACATTCATCCCCTTGCGGCTTTTTTTGCCAGCACTTTTAGTTTATATTCTGGATCTCCTAGAAAATCCACTCCAGCTTTGGAGTATTTTAAAGGATTGGTCAATTCAGTGAGCATTGTGCCATATTTCTGCTTTCTTGGTGTCAGGGGTGGTATATTCCCTGTTAGCATGGACCAGAGATCCTGCAGGGAAAAGTGAGAAGACATGGATGGGTGCTGGCTTGGGCCATAGCTTACAGGGTACTGTAAGCTTCTTAATGCCCTGTCATTTGAACATAAGCAATGGATTTGTGGTTTTTCTCCTGGGACAGCACTATGCACAGCTCTGCGAGGTCTGCTGGCTAAGGGAGACTTGTTGGGTGGCTAAGAGGTCATGCTATTTTATCTGTCAACAGCAATGTGTGTCTACAACAGTAGGTGTGCAGCAGAGCTTGCATGAACTTGGTTTCATTTTTAAGTCTCACACAAAGTATATTAATCCAACTCCTACTCTAATTTGTGAATCACTGTTGCCAAGGCCAAAAGAGCTTTCTACAAGCTAAATTTTGCAGCAAAATCTATTCTAGTCTGATGAAATGTCTGAAAACTTCGTAAGTAGGTAAAACTTTCCACTCACTTACTGATATTCATCACAGACAACTACTAGCACTTCAGTCTAGACAGATTTTTCTGGGAGTAGGAAGGAACTGCTTGTGCCTGCCTTTTCATTAGCCTCCAGGGTACAATTTGTGATCATGAATATCACATGCCCTCGGCAATACAAAGAATGGGTGGGGTATCATTACTATTGCTTACAAATTTTTGTCTTGAGCTGAGATTCCCAAGGAGGAAGTGTGGCTCAGAACAGGATCAGGACAAGTTGCTTTGTGTAGCTTGTATGTAAAACAGACATAGTGCTTCGTTACCTTCAAGGGGTAAAGGAGATATAAAATCAGCTCGTGCCAGTGAGGTATTTCCCTACTGCAGTGGTAACAGACAAGCCATGAAAAGCTCTGCCTGCAATTTGGCAACATTATGTTTTTGCGATGTCAAAAATTTAATTAGTAAATGCTCATGATGAACAAGCACTGACAGGTTGCCATCATTCATTCTACTACCTTCCTCCACTATCATTTTTTTCTCCCCCCGGTGCCATTCCTCGCACTGACACCATGCCAGGTGCATGGAGCAGCTCTACAAATATGCTGAAAAATGAAAAATGCTGAGACGCAAAACAAGGCTCCCTATCAGACAGAGAGTTTGGGGTCCCCTCATTGTTGCTGAAGCTCTGAGAACTTCAGCAGGTCCGTTCATCATATTATACCACTACTTCCATCATGACACCTGCAAATTTTGGTGAACTGTTGGGGTGTTTTTCTAATCAAAGAAACTGATAGTCTCTAATCATCCCACACATGGCAGCATGGGTCTTAGGTTTCTCCTCTTCTGTCTGCTCCCTCCTTCTTCTCCAACTGTACTTTCCCAGTTCTTTCTCTATACAAAGCACTGGTATGCCTTCAGGCTGAGTGAATGTTGTTTTGCATTAAAGAAAGCAACAAAACAAGAAAGACCAAAGAGATCTCTCTCATTCTCCGCCATGATGCACTGGCTACCCCTCAAAAAAGGGTAAGAGAGTGCAAAAGCAGGAATGTAGATGAGAGCCCTGAAATGTGCAAAGGAGAGGAGTGCGTGGCCAGTGCAGGGACCTCCCTGAGGCACACTGGCTCTTTGGCTGCTGACTGGGAAGGGAAGCCCAGGAGGTACCTCCTGTGCGTGAGGGTGCCTGCCTGTGTCACACTGTGCTGGCCTGTGAGCGAAGCAGCTGCAGCAGCTCCTTGGCGTTAGACCGGAGACCGTCTGTATCGATGCCTGCGCTAGAAGGATCAATCCCAGTGCTATACCTGAGGATGTGCCACCTGCTCTGCTGCATTACGTGGGCTGAGGATGAGCCTGCTCCCTGCTGCTGGCTGGGGCAGAGTGCTGGCATCTCCCATGGCCCCCCACTCCTGCTTTGGCCCTTGGAAAGCTACCTACTGTGTATGCTGAGGCTGGACATAGTCATGGGACTCCCATGAGTCCCAGCACTCCTGAGAAATTCTCTCAAACCTTTAGTGGACTTGATTCATATAATTTTCAGAGGCAGATTTCTGGGATTTCTCTTTAGAGGAACTGAAGTGTTCCTGTCCCTCAGAAGTCCCTGTCTATTAAAGGAACCTCTTTTGATAGGTGACAGTTAAAGTCTCCCAGCAGGGCAAGCAGTTAATCTCAGTCATTACGCCCTGGAAGGCAGCGAACTAGCAACCTGTGTCAGAAACTAGTTGTGTGTAACATGATGTAGTGGAAGAGTGTATTGGCAGGAGAATGAGTAAATGGAAGACCTATTCCTCCCACTGCCTTTGCTCAAAATGCCACTGTGGAAAGATCGCGTTGCTTCTTCGCATTTTTGTTTTGCTGTCTATAAAATTATTATCCCTTTGGTCCACTTATATAAAACACCAATACAGTATCATTTCGCATGCTTGCCCCCATAGAGCCATTTGCAATCTGGTAAAAGGGCATTGTCGAAATGCTAACTGGTATAAAATGATATGGAAACACAGAGAAGATAATATATGCTGCTATTTGATGAGAGTAAAGGTGCCGTAACAAACCCAGTGCCTGTTCTTGACAATGCTGTTCCAAGCAAGAACCTTTGCTTTTCAGCTAGGTTGACGGACGACAGACTAGAAGTCTTATCTTGCACTCTGTTTTGATCCTACAGCTGTCTCCAACCTTGATGCAGAGAGCAAACTGAGTGTCTATTACCGAGCACCTTGGCATCAGCAAAGAAACATCTTTCTCCCCTCCACCAGACCGCCCTGCGTGGAGGAGCTGCACCACCACGCCAAGCAGCACCTGCGAGCCTTGCGCAGAGGTAGGTGCTCCCCCGTGCTCCAGCTCCACACACCTAACACCTCTCCATGGCCCACTCCAGGCAGCAGAAGGATGCTCAGGCACGAGCACACAGAACTGTGGGCACTGGTCTCCACTGGGACTTAGGTACTCAGGCTAAGAAATCACAAAACTGTAGAATCACAGAATGCTTTGGGTTTGAAGGGACCTTAAAGTTTATCTAGTCCCGACCCCCTTCACAAGGGCTGAAACTGGAGCCCAGTGGTATTAGTCTCCACAAAAACTGAGCTGTCTGCTCAGGGCTTCCAAGCATGATACTGGAGGATGCCTGTGTCCTTTAAGAGTGGCAGCTGAAAGTCAGGTGATAGATGCCCTGGACAGCTTTGGAAGGGTTGGGCAGGTATCCCTTTCCCAGGCTAGGGAATGTTTTCTGACATCGCCTAACAAACTGCAGACCTGTAGCCTCAAAACAACACAGAGAGGAAGCAGGAGCAATCAGGGTCATAACCAGGCTCCTGGATCCCAGCCATAAAGAGAATTTACTAGATACAAACATCTGGATGGTCCTACAACAGCACATTAAAGGGAAGGCAAAAGATGGGGAGAGGTCAGTTTTCACCAGGAACCTAACCAAGGGAAAATTATTACCAGGATGCAAATCAAAGCAGGCAAACAAGCCTGTCTTTCTCCTGTGCCATAAGGAAGGAGAAAATCCATGCAGGTCACACTTAAAATGTTCAGCAGCAGCCTCCTGTCTTGAAGCGTTTTGCACCAACAGCTCTAAATTGCCTTGCTCATTTATTATTGTTATTAGCTTATAATAATAATCGATTACTTAGAACTGCAGAACATCTGTTAGCTGGATAAGATGTTCCAATTAATTACCACATTTGACCGTCTCTGCAGGTTTTAGGTCAGGAACACACTGTGGGTGCAGTATATCTTCATAGCATAGCAGAGAGTGGTACAGCCAAACTGCAACCACAGTAGTGCTGGAGTAGAGCAGAAGTTCTTTTCTGTTCTCAGCAGCTCTGCTTTGCAATTGTCCCACAACCAGGCTGATCTTTGCCTGCCATCTTGTGGGCAGGAGAAATCCTGACAGCAGCACAGGAAGGCAGCTCTAGAAATGTCTCATAATTGTAAGGTTACAAATCTCAGTTTTGGCAATTTCCCATCCTCCACAATTAATGGCAGCTGTGCAGGTTCAGCAGGCAGTTTGTCATGTGCTGCTTTATCTTATTTTCCAAATAACTGCATATATGGGGATGAAATTTTAATCTGAAATTTACTCTAAACATGTTTATTGTGTCTCAACTCCATCTTCTATCAGAATTTCATTATCTCTTTATCTGTTTAACCAGGAGCAATTAAAACTAAATGTTAGGTCAGAAATCCGCTATGCTAGCATCAAACATTGCTGACTGGGCCACAGCTAGTGGAGCAGGTGAATGTATTATCTCCTTCCAGCAGCACTCCATGCAAACAGCAATTATCTAATTGTCACCTAAAATTAGAGATGGGAAGCATTTCCATGAGCATTCTCCCATTCACTTGGAAGGTTCCAGAGACTTGGGACTAATGCTGGAAGAGGACTGAATATTGTGAGCCCATGGTGAAGGAAGATTCCTGTGGGCCTAGGGTGGATAAAGATCTTGACTTTTCCAGGATCATCTCCTTCATGCTGGAACCTGAGCATTACCACTGCAACAACCTTCATGATGTCAAGCCAATGCTCAGGACCTAGCACTGCCATGCAGCCAGGGAATAAAACCCCACCTGGAGCTGTGTTTCTTTTTTTCCCCTCAGAGCAATATATTTTATATGGGTAGAATGCAGGCGTTACTGCACCTCAATATTTCAAGGCAATGGGAACTGCAGATTCCTGTTGGAAATCAGGCCTTGTGTCTCAAGTGCCTAGAAGGTAGCTCCTTTGTGTCCTGGGATAAATGTCTTGTTTGGGGACAATTTAGCTTCAGTGCATATGCTGGGGTGTGTTGTATGGGCATTGCTCTTTTGGGCACACAGATGTCCAGTAAGTGCTTCTCCCCTTCAGTTGCAACAGGGATCATTTGTACCAGTCACTGGGGAAGAGGAGAACCTTTGTCTTTGGAGTCCACTGTCCTCTACCTGTCTCTGTTGTGCCGTGAATAGAGATATTGTATGTTTTTAACACTCTGAAGGACTCGTGTCTTCTCTCTCATCCAAAACAGAACATCGAAGCCACGGTGATAACAGAGAGCAGAAAGTCCAAGGCCCCATTGCTGTGGTGGCTCCCCCCTTTCCTCCCTTCCCTGCAATCCGCAGCCAAAAGAGGCACGCGATAAAGGACCGGCACTTGCTACCAGTAAGTCTTGCACTACAGCTACCACACACGAACATGCTGTTAGCATGGTGGGACCCAAGTGTGACAGTGCTTCACAAGTGCCCCCTCCCCAAGCCAGTGCAGGTACAGTGAGCTGACCTTAAAGACTGTCAGCAGTAACTCAGGCCACAGCTTCCAGCAGCCAGCACCAGGGCGGCTGCTTTCAATCAGAAACCTCTTATTTTTCACCCGTGGCCAGCACACATGTGCTCTCTTTCACACACTGCTCCACAGTCCTTCACATTCGCCACTCAGGCTGTAGAGGCAGCACTTTGAGGACCCTCCCGTAATTTCAGAAAGTGCTGTCATTTCAGCCATGGCATTAGCATTGCCAGAAGCCAAGAGCTCAAGGGCTTTGAGGGCCAGCTTGAGGCTTGTGTGTGTGCAGATAGGTTCAGGAGCATGTCCCCAGCTACAAGGAGCTACATTTTCCATAGTCCTGTTTTACAATGTTCATCTCCATGAAGTTTCTTCAGATGTTCCATGTCTCACACACGTCCTTGCAACCAGCCAAGCAGGAACTCCAGCTGCAGATCTGGTCCTGTATGTCTGTGCTGACTTGCCACTGCTGCATTAATTTGAAATCAAATTAGTGTTGACAATATGGTATTTATCATTGCTAAAGGAAACGTGCTAGATTCACAACTTTAACTCTGATTAGGTCCATAATTCCCACTGGCTTCAGCTGGACTTTGGTACTTCTGTGGCTCTGGGCATTTTACTCACGGAAGTGTCATAATAGCTACGTTTTGCCCTGTACTAAGAGCCATTGCATTATTTCAAAGCCACAGGTCAGACCTGGACTTGACTTTTAAGTGAGGTGTTTGTCTAATGCCAGCCCTCAGTGGAGTGGTAATAGATCGCTTCTGCATCTGCCAGTACAGGGGCACTGGCATCTCAAGAGATACTACACCTGTGAGTACATTATAAGCTCAGTGATGATTCAGTAACTACACTGAATCATCACTTACTTAGCTTAAAAATCCAAGTGCATTCATCCTAACCCATTATATTAACCATATTTAAATACTATAATGCTAAAGCACTCACAGTGTAAAAGGCTCAATGTAAACAAGTCACACCTGCCCAGGGACCAAAACTTCAGCTAATCAGTCCAGGAAAAGTTTTGTTTCTCATTTAAAAAGCATGAAATACATAATAAGATTTGGATTAGTTTGACTGTTGTGGCTTTTTGGCTGCTTATCTGGCTAATTTTGAGGACAGCATCACCATCACTGAGGGCTTTGAACCGGTTGAATTTGCAGGCCTTATGATTCAACTTAAAGAAGGTATCCTGATGTTAAAGGACAGCACAGAAAAGAGTTTGAAGACAGAAAGAAGAAACAGGATTACATGTTTCGTCTTTATAAGTCATCATCAAAGCTAGTGCTGTTGTAGGGTCCTTGAAAGGTAAAGGGAAGGTGATGCCATGTTGAGGATCAGAACTAGTTACAGATGGTAGTTTGGACAGGCTATTGAACATAAAGCTTTCTTAGCATCAGATGGGGAATGAGGCATCTCTTTCAAAATTGCATACACAGTGCTTAAAGGCCTGAATCTTTGCTGTGTTTGGAAAACAACCAGTGCATTTTAGACATTACTTCCATCTGTGGAACACAAAGTAATAACAAATAGTGAGCAACTCTCTGAGTCCTGTATTATTTGACAAAATTAAGTCATGCTGAATGCAGATGTCTTGGCTGTATCTGAAAGCCTACCTTTTTCTTTTCAAGATGGAAAATATTAAGCTTTTTGCCCACCCATATCAGACCTCCTTTTGGAAGCTGACCGGTTTCAGTGCTCCCCTAAGGAGAAGCAAACAAGAGCTGCTTGCAGAGCTGTCGTTCTATTGATTTCAAGGCATCTGGCAATGTTCTGCTTTGGAAATTGCAAATACACCGCGGCCAGAGTACTTCAAAGTGCCTTGACCCATTTCTGAGAAAACCCCTTGTTAATGGGGCAACTTAAAAATTAAAGAGAATAACGCAAGATGAAGCTGCACATGAATGTTCTGTCTGGCAGAGGTTAATCAGAGATTTTTACAAGACACTGCAACAGTGAATAGCTAATTGATATTGTGCCAGCCTTCATAATTTAATGATACCATTACAAGAGAAAGTTGAGAATGCCATTATTAGCTAGCTCGCTCTTTTTGACATAAGCTTTTTGACATCTGCAAAAGTTTATCTGCTTCAGGGACTGTCGGTAATGTTTGATATCTGATTCCAGTTGATGGTATCATCTAGTAGTCAATGAACTAAAGATGCTAAATCCACAAGAATTTTTATTCATGGCATAGCAACATGTTGTGTATTCCACTCTTCTGATGCATTGGGAAGGTGCTGAAGGGAGCACTACTACACAACAAAAAAAGCCCCTTTTTGTGTTTCTTTTAAATTAGGAAAGAGATCAACAAGAAGCTGGGAAATTTTTGAAAGTTACAGGGTCTGACTTATCCAAGTTAAGCTAAGTTAAATGCACGTATTAAGATACTCAAATAAGAAACTTGATTTTGAGGAATGTTCCAATTACCACTGTGAGACCTGTAGGAACTACCACTACTGAATGTTACTGAGAAAACAGGTCACCTATATCTAAGACGAGACAAGGCTCCCTACATGTGTACCTTTTGCTGCTGTTTTTATTGCTACCAATTAGGTGGCTATGAGCTCTTCCAAAGATCTTGCATACTGTAAAGTAAAACTAGAGAAAATCAATCATAAAAGATGAAAATTCACTTTTAATCACAACTATGTTTACAGGGAGAAAGATGCCAAAGTCCCACAGATTCCAGGAAAGGACAAATGAATTCAAGTTCAAAGCAAGTAATGCCAGTGTAAACAGTTCTGGAAAGATATTTTGGACTGTTCCATTACAAGATAGTTTTGTTGTGGAGAAAGAGTAGAGAACTCGAAATGGCATCGGCTCTTTTGTGTCTACTCTTGTTACAGGAAATTCCCTGATTTGCCTGATGAAAGATCCACTTAGCCCAAAGGCCAGAAGGGGATCCTTCAGGAAAGAGGATAAGAACAGGGCATGGTTTATTCTCTGTATTGTCCCATGAATTATCCTTTCAGTTTCATACAGAAACTGGTTACAGAGTTCCTGAGCCAGAGATCACACACAGAATAATAGCCACCAAAGAACCTCTCTGTGTTGACTGTGAGATTTGTTTAATCCAATTTTTTTAGCAAATGTACACCTTCATCCTCAACAGCATCTTGTGACAATGACTTTAAAAATCTGTATGAAAATGTAGCTTTTGTTTGTTTCAAACCCAATACCTCATAATTTCATCGTATCCCTTCTGGTTCTTAGACTATGAGAAACAGTAAGCATTGCTTTCTCATTCCCTTTCTCCATGCTCCTCATGGTTTTGCAGACATGACTTCACTTAACTTTCCTATCCATTCCAGTCATTCATTTTTAAAGCTGAAAAATTGGCATACTTAGTCTGTCTCTACACTAAATAAATATACAACCAAACACATTTTAAAGTATCATTCATTGAGGCATTTTTGCCAATGAAGAAAAATTAGAAAAACCCAAACCAAACCAGAAATAATCTGAGGAGAGTTGAGAAAGTTATGGACTTGCTAAAATGAGGAAAATATTTCTTACACATGTTCCCATGACAACCCTGCCTGTAGCACTGCTGAGGCCAGTCACTGAGTTTGAAGATGCTGTGTCATTCCAACTGCATTTCAGACTTCTCTTTAATTTTTTCTGCAATTTTTGTTTCTTGGGTTTCCCCAAGTCCAGCCAGCAAGGCTCTGAAATTTCAGTATTTCAGTTCAGAACATTATGAGACCACACTTTCTCAATCCCTGTGTGGCACAGCTATTATAATAAAACCAAGGAGATGGAGTGAGGAATTCAGTATTTGGAAATTTACATTCACAATTGCACAAATTTCTGTGTCAGTTTATTCATAATTATAATCTGAGCAGGAATCTAAGGGACAAGAAGCAGGAGGGTTTTTTCCAGACAGGGTTTTCCTCTCCCTGAGGCCTCAGCTAGAGCAAATGTGAAGGGAAAATAATGCATTGGGTAATTTTATTCCATCTCCTTGCCATTTCAAAAATACTCTGTATGGTCTGCTTTAGGATGCTTTGTACAGCAAAGGGAAGGAACTACAACTAAATATACTAACATTCACACACTTCTGTGCTGAAGCCAGATGAAGCCTCAGTAAGAAACAACTGAGTTAAGGGACAGGCACGAGCTGGGCTCTGCACTTTCTGTGTGCAAATCCTGCCTGAAGCTGTTAGAAATAAAACCTACCTGACATTATTCATCAGACTGAACTTGTATAGCACTATTTGTGCAATGAGCCTAATACCTACTACTCTGTATTGTGGGATGTTTATTTTGTACCTTTGTCTGCTGAAATGCCACATGTGGTATGACTTCTGTCACAAAACATGTCTTAGTTTTGTCTTTACCTTGTCAAAACACCGGAGCAATACATTAATTGTTAAAGGATTGTCAGTACTTCATCTGATCGCATTTGTGATGCTCCAAAAGAAAAGAAAACACCCACAAGCAGATAAAAAAAAAAACTTGAGGGGAATGAAACATACAGAAATATAAACGTTGGGAGCAGGCAGGTGAACAGGGTTGTGATTTGCGGCAGAAATAGCACAGTCAGAAATATTCCCATTATCTTCTCTTCAGCATCAGTTGACTGTGTAAGGAAGCTGCTGTATAGTTACTAATTTCTAATTAAGTAGTCAACTGTGCTCTGAAAATACTGGAAAGCTGGTAGCCTTTTATTAGGATTTCTTCTCCTTTCTCTAGACCTTTAGTTTTTCTAACATGTAAGTAAATACCATTTTCCTTAACTCCTGTGAGTTAAGGAAGCAGCAGGCGCTCCATTTCACAGGCAGAGAGAGGGAGACAGAGAGGTTTCAACCAGAGCCCCAGGAGTCAGTACTGTACTCATGTGAATGTGGGATTAAACACTAGTTCACACTTACTCTACATGTTGCCTTTTCAGTGCATGAATGGCTGTTCTCAAATGAGACATCAGGATGTACTGTACATCTTATTTCTGTGTTCCCATAGGGTGAAAGGAAACTGTATGCATGTTCTGTTTGCTGGAGACAACAGAATATATAAAGCTTGCAGATGCTGAAGCTGCATGCTGATGCTCTGCTTGGCTGAATATCACCCACTTTATTCATAAGGTTATCCTGGGAGGGAAACTTCCCCCACCTACTGCAATAGAAGCCTGAAGTCAGAAATCATATTGATCCCTTATGCTTTTTGTTAGCTGCAGCTTTTAGGCAGCCCGAGTCAGAAATAATCATCTGGAGAATAGCGCTGTGCAGCAGTGTGCACCAGCCACCTCCTGCCCTCACCAAGGCTGTGCCAGCCCTGTGCTGCTGGGGGCTGTGACTCTGCCACCTAAATCTCTTGTGAGATAACACCTTGCCTGTCTGATCAAACACAGCTGAGGTGGAAGGAATCAACGCAGCCATGTCTAAATTCAACAAACATGTTGAGGATAAATGCTCTTGATGAGGCTTTAGCATTCTCAATCTTTAATTAACTGAGGAAAAATTGGTTATTTATTCTTGGCTTTCTGTTGTTCCCATCACCATTGCACTGTGTTCCACAGGGCCTGTGTACTAACTTTGAAATCCCAGAATCTCCTGTAAGGCAATCACTATAGGTAAGGCAGGCTAGGTACATGATTTAATACAAATTATCCTTTTTGAACCAGTCTTTCCTATATGTTGAAGATGTCGAACAACAGTCATGTCTCAGAGCTTTGGGGGATGGAAAAGAGAAGAGGGGCAGAAGTGACATTTTTGTCCTGTTATTGACCCATTCATTTCCTTCTCCAGATCCCAGCTCTGGGACAATAAATGGGGCAGACTCATAAACTGCCAGGCTGGCAAGTTTGTCGACTGTTGATTTGCTTCTTTGTCACTGTCCTGATGATATTTTAAGTTTTTAATTAATTAAAATGGTTAATCATGAGTCCTGACTTAGATACATGCAAGTAATGCTCTTCCTAAAATCAGGGTGAGAATGTTCAGGGGTGCTTCATCTCACCCCAAGTTAAGTGCTGAAGGAAGGTGAGCTGAATTACTCCTCAGCAGAGCTGCTGTTTCTCTACAGGGGAAGCTCTGTTAACTAGTTCAGACTTGGACATCTGACTATTTTGTTGTAGTGCACAGAAACCAAAGACTTTCACACTGAGGGGACATGGAGCACTGAGAAATCAGATCACGTGCATATGCAACAAGATTTTTACTGCAAGGCAGTTTCACGAGCACAATGGCACCTCTGCAAGTGAGGTTGATGGGATAGCTCAGGAAATAAAAATATTCACATATGTCAGTGACAAATCCCTATTCAAGCAATTATGCACCAGTTTAGTTTCAGAGCAATCTTAGCCCATTAAAGAAAAATGCACATTTAAAGTATTCTGGCTTTGTATTTAACAGAATGATTATCTCTGTTTCTGTTTGCCAAGCACACCCACACAAAAGAAATTCACTTTTAAAGCTGCCTAACTTCAGATTTGCCCATCAGACCAGAACAGGCTTGGGTTTATAATAATAATTTCTTGCTTAATTAGGTGTTTACTCAGGACATTTAGAGATATTCTGGTCTTCTGAGTGAATGAGAACTTTTGAAAAGCAGCAGCTCACTCCCTCCCCCAGCATGGAGGTGTTGAAATGCTGAGGCTGCTGCTCTGTGCCAGCTCTGTGCCTCAGCTGCCCCAAAGACAGGCACCATGTGGGAACAGGCACTAAGTGACCTCAGGACCCATTGGCGAGGCAGTGGTAGCACCAGCTTCCTCAGGGGCACAACACTGACAGCTGAAAATGAAATTTTGCCCATCACCTTCATTTTTGTCCTATCTCTAATGATAGGAACCTACCTAGGAAATTTGTCCTGCCATGCTTAAGCAGGGACCTGAGTCTTTGGCACATCAAAGGATGGCTGTAGGTACATGAAACCAGACAAGTGTTTTCTCAGAGGCACCTGGCAGAGTGGCACACGGGTGAGGTAGGAAAGTGCTGCACTGATAGGACAGGCAGATGGGTAACCAGATCTTGCTTGTCTTGACTGTAGCCCACACTGCTATCTCTGAGACCAAAGTTGAGGTCCTGCTGTTTCTCTCCTGGACAGTTTTGCCCAAGTGGCTTGTGCATGTAGCTACGCTTGGAGCTCAGGGCAGGAGGTCCCTCCCGTCCTCTTCTCCTTGTGCACTGACAATCACAGACCATAGGATATTGCAAAGATTTTCATATCCTGAACTCTTGTCACCTCAGCAGCATTAGTCTCCCTGCGTCCTGACCCTCCCCAGAGATCCTCTAGCACCTTCCATGAGGAAGCTGAATTTCCAGCATCCTGGTAACTGCAGTCAGTCTGCTTAGAGCACGTGACTGGAAACTTGGTCAGAGGACCAAGCATGAAATCATCCTTGGGATGAGGAGTAAGTAGACTGAAATAGTTGATGTATTCAGTATCTCCACAGTCTTTGTTGCATGAACAGAGGTGTTGCTCCTGAGATAAGGACTTTTCCCAGCTTGAGAGAACTGGTTTTTCACTGGCCTGGGCAGAAACTAAGCTGCTGGAAATGTTCACTGGGAACAGCTCTCTTTTGACTTCCCCACCCTGCTCTCCTGTAAGGCTTATGGACAGCTCATCTGGAGGCTTCCCATGGGTACGTGGGAACCAGGGAAAAGATGCTGTATATCTAGGAAGAGAACAGGATGAGATGGAGGATTAGGCCTTTTGAGACTCACTACAGCTTTTTTTTCTTGAGAGGAGACCATATAATGCAAAGTCTTTCAAACTGAGGTTTGTAGTTCATCTGTCACAGCAGTGTTGATAATGATTGATAATGATTGGGAGGAAAAACATTCATAGAATTATTTGACATTATTAGTCTGCTAACTAATGCAGGGAAAGATAATAACCCCTACCAAGAAACACATGCTGGAGATTTCCAGGGGGTTCAACAGACCTGTTGTCCTTCTCTCTTTTTTTTGTTTGATTTCCTATTTCAAAAGAAGTCAGTCATCCTTCACTCTTTGGTTTTGAAAACTGGACATTATAACAAACAAACAGGAGTTTCTCACAGAAGAGGATTTTGGAGGTGTAGGGATTCAGCAAGACCCAGGATGTTGTGGCCATTGCTGTTTGTCAAGTGTTACAAAAAGTGACAAAAAGCCAATTGGCCACTGTCACCCTGACACAATGATTGCAACCTCAGAGAAGTAGCGGTATCATCAGAAACACATAGCAATCAAAGAATTTGATAAATCACCATCAGCATAATTATTTATATCCATTTCCTTAAAACGGAAAAAAAAAATTGAAAAAAAAACCCATTATATTATAAAATAATTCACATTTATAATGTAATTGGATATGTATCTTGCACTGATTCAGCTCCAGGCAGAACACAGTTTGAGTTACCAAATCAATACAAGGCATTCTTGGGACAATTTAAGCATGTCTGTACAAGAAGACTGAACCAATTTCACTGCAGTTTTGTCTAATCCAAGTATGCAAAATCAGCACAGACTTCACAGGGGTCCAAACCAATCTGTTGTGGGGAATAAACCCATCAGGAGGAAACAGGGTGAAAATCTCTGCTCATTTTGGCTCTGATGCTAATTTATCCAGACAAAAATTATGTGCTTTTACCAGAATCGTTTTGTGTATGTTTTTAATTTTAATTTTTTTTTCCACATTTCACATTTATAGTTTAACAGCACCCGTTCGCCCTCCCCAATTGAGTGTTGCCACATGACCCCCTGGAGTAGAAAGGTACTGGAAAAACAAGCAATACGCAATTACCAGCCCTATCTCACTCTTCTCCCTTCCAGATCCTAACCCTTCCTCTTGCTTGCTTTTCACTTACTAACTTTACTGTGCTAAAAGAAGCCATTTCTGTTTTTCTCGTGTCAGTAAGGTACAATAATAACTTTTTTCCCCCCTCCTTCATTCTTCACCTTGGATGGGTTTCAGGAGCTCAAGGTCACAAAGCTGCCTCCCCCTATCACTTCCTTTAAAAGGCCTGAACTCGGACAGACTCAATAGCGTTAGCAATTGTATTTCTTTCTCGTGCCATGTTTTGCAACTGCCCCTTCTTTTTTTTTCCTAAATGGTAAGAAATGGTTTGGACAATACCACACCAACAGCTGGTATTTATTCTCTGGCCTTTTGGTGATGCCACTGTTTGGAGAGGAGGAGCTCTGGCAGCCAGGGTCACTTTGCCCGCTTTGTCCAGCATTTCACTGTCATCCAGGGAAGGATGAATTTGGCAACAAATGAAGCCTCTGTGTGTGTGTGTGTGTGTGTGCGTGTCCCCACGTGCCTGTGCGTGTGTGCAAGGGTGGGTTTTTTTGCATGCATGCATCAAACTTAGGGCGGGGGGGGAGTTACCTAGGAAACAAAGTCTTTTGTGCTTGAAGTTTATATGAGCTATTCACGTCTGCCGGGAATCGGCACAAAAGCTGCAGGCAGAAAGGAGGCTGCAATGTTTGACTGAAATCCTACGTGGGAAAAGGGGGTTTTCTGCGGGCGGGAGAAGAGGAAACGTGCCTTGTCTTGGGTCTGGGGGTGCTGCGGGAGGTGACACTGACGAGGTAAGTAAGTGCCCTCCAACAGTTTAAATAGTATCTGCCGAGTTAAGATCTTTAATGCTTTTGGGGCCGGGACATAAATGCTGTTTGGCAAGCCTGAGATGGTTAATTCCCCCAGGATTTGTGAGGAGCCTGGGCGGAGGAATGGCAGAAGTACAATGGCAGACAGGGCATGATCCTGCGGTGTTCAACACCCGCCTGCTCAATGCTCTGCCGCGGCAACGTAGAGCAACATTTTATCTTTGCCCTGTTTGCTACCGAAACTAAAACTGGCAAATAAAGTGTAAACGGCAGGCATGAAGGAGAGAAGGCTGGCAGTTAAGCAGCTGGGAATTCAAGGCAGAAGAGAAAGCCAGTCTGAAAGGGATTGCACTTCATTTTTAAAAAATGAGAGGCAGACAGATGTCCTGAGCTGGCCAAACAGTTGTCACAGCTTACAGAAGAATGTATTAATGGAAGAAGAGAGGGAAATTAGGCAGAAAAAGGTAAAGGTAAGTGTTTCTCCCCTCTGTCCCTTCCAAACAAAGCAGAAACTTTTTTTTTTTTTGCAAACAAAGAGACCCCCAAACCCAAGTTGGCAGCCAGCAACACATGAAAATGCACTTGCTTTATTTCTCTTTGCAAGACAGGGTGTTGGGGGATTTGTTGTTTCTTCCAAAAGAAAACAAACCATCTGTGTTTCTTCCATGCTGTTTACTTTTCTGTTTCTTCATCTTCAGCATCTAGTACTTCTTGTAGTATGGTATAAAACTATGCATGGTTTCTAAACAATCTTTTGAATTTCTTCTGGTGGTGGCTACTTTTTCTTTAGTTGTTATCCCACTGTCCCAGCACTGTCAACACCTGCCACTTCCCACCACACAGCTGTTGGATGGCTGTACCATGGTCTGCTCTTGGTCTGCATTTGTACAAATGAAATGCAAATGGTTTTTCTGAAGTGTGGAGGGGTCTCCTTTAAAACTTTGGACCTTCTGATGCTTGAATGAATGGTTCTATGAGGCCAGTTGCAGTTGCAAATGAGAACTCAGATATCTAATGCTTGTGGTAACTGAGGACATGCTTGCCATGGCTATGCACAAATGCAGGATGTGCCCCTTCTGACAGAGGAGATGGCCTGTAAATGTCACTGTAAATGTGCTGAGTTCCAGTATGTTGAGGTGGTTTTCTCCTATTAGCAAGATATTAAGTTTCCATTGGAGAATGGCTGGTGCTGTGTGACTTAGCCAGAACAATTCCTTCCTCCATCCCTGTAATTGATTTCTGATTTGTGTCTGCTTTGTTTCAAAATTAGCCTTGTGTGCCTGAATGGGAGACACTGATTTTGAATGTATTCATTTGCAGTCCCATCCACCAGAGGACGAAGATACAGATGTCATGTTAGGGCAGAGGCCGAAAAATCCAATACATAATATCCCTTCTACACTGGATAAACAAACCAATTGGAGTAAAGCACTACCTCTCCCAACTCCAGAGGAGAAAATGAAACAAGATGCCCAAGTGATTTCTTCTTGCATTATCCCCATCAATGTCACTGGTACAAATCTCTTCTATTTCTTTTTGTATTTATTGCATGGTTCAAGGGAGGTCAAGTACTTATTTTGTTTAATTTATTTGAAGTCATGGGATTGTGCAGTCTCGGGGCAAAGACTCTAGCCTGAAGATTTAGTTTCTGAAAGACAGTGGGCTAAATTCATCCCTTATGCGTGACTGCTGGAGTTGCCGAAGCCGCATCTAGGATTAATTTGGCCTATATTTTCAGAGTCATGTTATATGGTGTAACATAACCCTAGCTCCCTGTATAAACAATGTACTTTTGTTGTGTATATAGCCTACAATCTGTATTAACAAAGACTTCAAATAACTTTTTGAATGTAGCTGACTGAAATAATGCAGAAAGCCACCAAAATTAATCATATGATTATCATGTGTAGCAGGAGAAGAGAAACTAGAGAATGTAGGCTACTATTTGCAGTGCTTTAAACATGCAAGGCATGAATGTGTAGCATGCAAACCATCGCTCTGAGATCTCTTTACATGCTGCTATGCTGAAGGTATAGTAATGGCATTTTCTTTTATTTCTATAACATTTGGATATATTTGCCTAGTTTTATTTGAAGGAGAATTTGTTTATAGCAGCAGCAGGTATATCACTTATTAAATGTGATAGATGACTTATTTCCAGAATCAAAAATCAGGCTGTTCTTCTCTTTCTCTTTTTCTCTTTCTTTCCTTCCAGAGGGCTATGGTAAACATAAAGTTGATCTGAGTTTTCCTCAATAATATTTTCAAGTACCAAGTTTTTATTAACTTAAGAGCATAAAGTGGGCTAATTTCTAGTTACAGATTTCAGTGTAAACAATCAGGAAAAAAGCAGGGGGCTTTCAGTTAACCTTCATTCTCCAGAGAAAATATTTATATTTAATTCTATTTTCCCAGTAACTGGGGGGTTAGGGTAAGGTCACAGCCCCTTACCTCCTATTGTTCTTCCCCATGTCTATCAGTGGTGCACAAACTTTCCTGCAAGACAGGCTGTAGGATTCACCATGGTGCTGGAGAGGGCTGTATGCCCACAGTCCAGCTTCAGCTCACAACCAAGGCTCTTGGGCTTGCAGCACGTCTGTCTTACAGCATCACGGTGACAAGTCCCCATCTGCTCTACCATCAGCTGCATGAATCCTCCCAGTGACAGCTACACAGTCCCAGTTCCCCTCCATCCTGGCAGAGGAGGTGACACTGCACAGTGCCACCAGCTCTGCCTGCCTGTGGAGGTGGCAGCCAGGAGTGGGCGTCCCTTTCCCCGGGACAGTGCTCTGGCCAGAGGAGGACAGGCAGCTGGCCGGCAGAACTGCCTGCACACACCCTGCTGGGCTGCAGGTCGGGAGCCACAGTCATAGGTTGGGCACTGCTGCTGAAAATCCCCACAGAAAGTCATAGATAATGTGGCATATTTCCACGAGGTAAAGCTGGGGATCAAATGATGCTCCTTCTAGTTCCAGTATAGGACCCTGACCAGTGAAGGCTTTCCAACAGGGCTAATGTCACCTAATGCAGCCAGAGGACAGTTAGGTCTGGGACCAATGTTAACTTTTCCAGTAATAGCCATTTTTGCCTAGACTCCACCTGCCATACATTGGAACCAAATTTCCACTGATCAATTTTACAGATCAAGAATGGTATGTAATCTTCTGGATGTTTATGTGTATCATTCTCATTAGCACTAATGGGAATAATTTGTATGCGTCACGGGGAAGAAATACCCTCTTCCACTTTCCTCTCAGAGATGACCCCCGTGCATCTGGCACACAGAGCATGTTCGGCTAACTCACAGTTCCTGGAAAACCAGCAATGATGCTGATTGATTTTTTTGTTTCAAAGAGTTTGCTTTTAGTTCTCTCTGGTTTTGTTTTTTAAGCTTCTCCTAACCCTGAGAAATGTTCACTTTTTGGAAAATGATTGTTGTTGGAGTTTACAGCACTTTTATTCCTTATTAAAGAAAGTTCTTCCTCTGCTTATTCCAGGGGCATTGGTGGTTACAGGACATCTGTCTGAAGCCTCTTATTTCACTGTAGTAGATTTCAAGAAGAACTTTTACAAGAAAGTTACTTTTTAGTGTTTTACATTGTTATGTAATGTAATATGTATGTGTATGTCTGTGTATAATTATGTTTTCTATAATTATACGCTATTAAATTAGAGCTTCTTATCAGGATTTTTTTTCCTTTTGTTTGGTTTAGTTTGTTCGTTTTTCTCAAGATTACAAACCACTGTACCAGCAATCCTTATGTTAGTGTTTTTATGGACCTGGCACATTTTTTCCAACCTGTCCCATGTCAACTTCAGAGAGCGTGAGTGTACAGTTGTGCAAAAGGCCAGCACAGATAGGCACTGGCCTTCTGGTCGGCCTCCTTTTAACTCTATTTTGACTAGACAGTGTAAAATCAAACTGAAAGACACTTCCATGTGCTAATGCCAAGGAAACATAAAGAAAACAAGGAATTCTCACCTATTCTGTATGAAAGTGGTCATAAACAAATGTACTCAAGAACTTGTGCTTCTAAATCTAAACTGAGGGCTCTTGATTGCATGACCTGAGCAGATTCCCACCATGTGCTGAGCACATGGGAAAATCAGGCCACTTCCTGATGTATGCAAATGAATAGCAGCTCCTCATTAATGTCACTCTTGGCCATGTGTCATTATCACAGAGAATGCTCTCTAAACTTGCATGGTGACTTGGCCCCATTTTAGCTGTCTCCTTCCTTTTTGAAATGTTAGCTCCCTTGGCATATTGGTCTCCTAAGAAGCACCCAGCTACTGCAATATGGCATAATAACCTTAAAATGTTTTCTTACGCTTAGTCGCTTAAATAAGTCAGGCTACAGCTGAACAGATAATGCTTTGCAGACAAATTACTGTCATTGTCCCTATGACAGATGGATAAACAGCTATAAGAAAGATGCCCTGCTACCAAGAGCTCTCTATTTGCCTTTCTGATTTTCTTTCCTTTTTCTGTTCTTTTTCTTTTCATGCCTTCTGTTATTTTTGGCAGACCAGGCTGCTGAGGGGGAGCTGGAATTAGATGTAAAACTGTGATATACTGTGATATAATTTACATAAGAGCTACATAAGGGCTCCCTTATGTTTATTCACAGGCTTAATCCAAGCTCACATACCTCCACTGTGTTCCAGGCATGAAAATTTGTTTACTATTTCTAAAGGCTAATGAGACCTATTTATGGGTTGCAGGAGTTGGTTTTGACAGAGAGGCTAGTATACGCTGCTCTCTTGTTCATTCACAATCTGTACTACAGCGGAGACGAAAGTTGAGGAGGAGGAAAACCATCTCTGGCATCCCCAGAAGAGTGCAACAAGAAATAGGTGTAGTATAAATACAAATCTTCCATAGATAGCTTTCTAACCAACTTAAATTGCAGGGATATGAGCTGGTAGCTAGCCTTTCAAAGAAATGAAACCTTGAAAGTGTAAATGCTTGTGAAGTTTAGGAATGACATGTTTTGTTCTTTTGATTTATTACAGTAAGCAAAGCTATATTACTCCATATGGCCTTGAAGGACCAGGGGCCTTACTGAGTAATATAGATGTACGTGTTCAGCTCTTATTGTGTAAATGTTAATCAGTTCTTTTTTTCTTTTTCATTTTATTTCTGTTATGAACCCATAGTTATGTGCATAAAAAGTAACTAGATTAAGTGAAAGTTTTTTCTTGCATCAGGGGAGCTTAAGGTAAAGAACTGACAGATGTTACTCAGCAAAGTGATGATGAGTTGTCACAACAGCTGGATAACTTAGATGAGTGGTTGAATATCCACCATAGATACAGCTGCTGGTACCCTATGGGAGCTTTGCTAAACCTTCCTTTTATTTATCACACTCCTCAATTCCTTCCTATTATTCTTTATCACCAAGAATATTTGCCTTAAATCTACCAAATTACCTCACTTTTTGTCAAGGTAAATTAGAAGCAACTCTGTTGGGGGCAACTTCAGTGTGAAATTCTTATTAACTCAAAACAAAACTAACAGAATTGTTATTTCTTAACGTTCATTTGCACCTGAGGATGGCTCTGGTGTGTCGGTCCATTGCCATGAAACTTGATGGGAAGCAGAAAAAATGTGTTTATCATAGGGAAGAAGCAATCAGAGAACCTATGAAAGAAAGATCCTTTTGTCTTGCAAATATTCTTGATAGTAAAGAAGCAGATAATGGAAATTCTGAACAGACAGGTAGGCAAAACAGAATTATTTTTAGAAGCTTATGGAGTGTTTTGTCCAGCAGCCACTCCTGAAAACTGTCTTTAAGTAGCTGAAATAGAGTCATTAAAACTGAAAACTTAGTATTTGTCTTAATATTTACCACAGCAAGCTCAGCTCCACATTGAGAACACATTGCAGAAGTCATGTTGCAGGACTAGGAGAATTTCCCTACCTCACCGGCAGGAGGTCTGCCTTATAAATTCTTTATAGCATATCAAGCTTAAATTTGGTCCAATGCTCAGCAAGATTAAAAAATAAAGAATACAGCAGATAATGCTTCTTGGGTTGCTCCGCGGGTTGTCTCGTGCCAGGAAATGTGAAGCTCTCTCCCACTCACCCAGCTTTCTGTGTGTCCTAGATTCAGACGAGTCGCCAGTGGCGAGAGAGCGCAATGTGATTGTGCACACAAACCCAGAATTCTCTGGCTCCAGCAACAGGAGGTTGGGGACCCGGGACTCAGAGTGCCAGACGGAAGAAATCCTGATAGCTGCTCCCTCCCGGCGACGGATCCGAGCCCAGCGGGGGCAGAGCGTTGTAGCCTCCCTCTCCCACTCCGCTGGCAACATCTTGGTGCTGGCGGACAACGGGGATGCGGTCTTTGCTGCTGCCGTGAGCAACCGCATCCGCTCGCGGAGCCTTCCTCGTGAGGGCGCCCGGGCCAGCGAGGGCCATCAGGATGCCACCACCAAGAGTGCAGGGTACGAAGCGGAGCACTTCCTAGCTGGTCAGGAGAGGATCCCGAAAAAGGGGAAGGAGATCTTGAGCAAGCAGGGTTCACAGGAGTGCCAGCCCATTGGTTTAACTTGTCCTCAGCACCTGCATAGCCCCGAACACAGCATCGGCGAGAGGGGGAGATCGCGGCTGTCAAGGATGGTCGATTCAGGCAGCTGTGAAATTTCATCCAACTCAGACACCTTCGGGAGCCCAATTCACTCCATCTCCACAGCAGGAGTCCTGCTCAGCAGCCACATGGACCAGAAAGATGACCACCAGTCCTCCAGTGGCAACTGGAGTGGGAGCAGCTCCACGTGTCCCTCCCAGACATCTGAAACCATTCCTCCTGCTGCCTCTCCTCCGCTGACAGGCTCTTCACACTGTGACTCCGAGCTGTCTCTCAATACCGCTCCCAATGCCAATGAGGACTCCAGTGTCTTCATCACAGAGCAGTTTGGTGACCACGCAGACAAGGTCAGGGGCCACAGGGCGAGCTCCTTCACGTCCACTGTGGCAGATTTACTGGATGACCCCAACAACAGCAACACCAGCGACAGTGAGTGGAACTACCTGCACCATCACCATGACGCCTCTTGTCGCCAAGATTTCAGCCCTGAGCGCCCGAAGGCAGACAGCCTGGGATGCCCCAGCTTTACCAGCATGGCCACCTATGACAGCTTCCTCGAAAAAACCCCCTCTGACAAGGCAGACACTAGCTCACACTTTTCTGTGGATACTGAAGGGTACTATACCTCCATGCACTTTGATTGCGGTCTGAAGGGTAATAAAAGCTATATTTGCAACTATGCAGCCCCAGGCTCCGAGAGTGGCCAGACCGGGAGCATGACTTCCAGCCTAGCTGACTGCGCCTGGCAGGAGTGCATGAGCCACAGGAGGCAGGGACGGCAGAGCATCTCACTGAAGAAACCAAAGGCAAAGCCAGCCCCACCAAAACGCAGCTCGTCTTTGAGGAAATCAGAGGGCAGCACCAACCTTCCTGACAAGAAAGAACCAAAGATCGGTGGTGGGCAGCACGTCTCTCACACTGCCAGGGAGATGAAGCTGTCCCTTGAGTTTTCAAACACACCTTCCCGAGTGGAAGGCCCCAACCTGCCAGCCAAGCAGGAGCTTCCTTGGACAAACCAGAGTGATGGCGCGTTAAAGGACGCTCCGTTTGACACCGCTGATATCCCCTCCTTTAAAGATGAAGGTGCTGAACAACCTCACTATGCAGATCTCTGGCTTCTGAACGACTTGAAATCCAGTGATCCTTACAGGTCCTTGTCCAATTCAAGCACTGCTACGGGTACTACAGTCATAGAGTGCATCAAGTCACCAGAGAGCTCTGAATCCCAGACATCTCAATCTGGGTCACGAGCTACAACCCCATCCCTCCCCTCTGTTGACAATGAGTTTAAGCTGGCCTCCCCAGAGAAGTTGGCGGGGTTAGCCTCACCCTCCAGTGGGTACTCCAGCCAGTCAGAGACGCCCACCTCTTCTTTTCCAACAGCTTTCTTTTCAGGACCCTTGTCTCCAGGGGGGAGCAAGAGGAAGCCAAAAGTACCAGAGAGGAAGTCATCGCTGCAGCAGCCACTCTCAAAAGATGGCACCGCCTCAGTGAGCAAAGACCTCGAACTTCCAATTATACCTCCTACTCACCTCGACCTAAGTGCTCTTCACAATGTCTTGAGCAAGCCCTTCGCTCACAGGCACCAGCTGCATACCTTTAGCCACAGCAAGCAGAGCGCGGTCGGGGAAGCCCTGCAGCCCAACCCTCCCTCTGCCCTCGCCATCACGCCCTCCGTTCTCAAGTCTGTCCACCTTCGGGCAGTCAACAAGCCTGAAGGAGTGAAACATAAAGGCAGTACCCCAGATCTGCTCTGCATACAGGAGACCACCTTGATGGCAACTGATGTCTCTCCAGGCAAAATGAGGCCGCTGTTAGCTAAGAAACCAGTATCACGCCAGTTCTCTACAGATGAGGCCATAATGCTGTACATTGACACTTCCCCAGCAGAAACAGGCTCTGGAAAGCCACCTTTAGAGAAAAGCTCTTCTTTTGGTGGCCAGAATAGCTGTGAGCAAGAAGCTGTAACTTCAGCAAGCATGGATCTGGTTGAAATCAAACCTGGGAAGGACCAAACACACCTGGCCACTGAACACTTACCAGAAAGCTCTCTGAATCAGACATGTGCCATCCCTGTGGATGGCTTTCAGAAGGGCTCAGCTGTCCCCACAGGTGATGATGAAACAAAGAAACCTGTCCAGGAAGCAGAAACAGTGCATGATCTTCAGCAAGTGCAGGCTCAGCAAGAGCTCTCTGCAGGCAGCGAGGGGAGGGTGGAAGCTGGGCCTGTGGGTGAAAGCCCAGCTCAGGCTGAGGGACCGACCATCACCTATCAGTTAAAGCACCAACCCGATGTAAGCCACCATGTGCCTGGGAATATCAGCTACAAAGCAGAGATGGCAGCAGTGGATTCACTCAGTGAAGAGGGTTGCAAGCAGGAAAATGATATCACATCAGGTATCCCAACCAAAAGTGCCTCTGATGACAGCAGGGCAGACGAGACAGTGGGCGGCGCAGATGAGCCTTCGCTGAAAGGTCAGTTGGGAACTTCTTCTGTGTCATACGTAGTCCAGCGGCTTTGGACGGGATGGTAGTGGAGTCACAGAGCAGAGTGGCACATCAGCTTCCCTCTGTGTGTTTAAGCATAGAGCCCCCCATGTCTGTTGGCTGGCCAGCCAGCCCAAAGCTATTTACACTTTTCCAAAGTATTCAGACTGTATTTCTGATATTTATTTCCTCCCTTGTGCTGCATTTCAGCTGAGAAGATAAAAGGGAGGAGTACTGGCCCTGGGTACAGAAGAGTCTTAATATCACAGCTATGCTGTAAATGGGAGATCCTGTGTTCAGTGCCCCTTTTATGGGCTCCAACATGGAACAGACACAACTTTTAGATTAGAGGGTAAAGGCTATATGGTGGTATGGGCCACTTGGTTGTGAGTGGAGCTGGTGCCTTCAACTGGAGGTGCTATTGCAAAGCGCAGTGGAGTCTGACTCATAACATGGCTTCTCTCCTTTTTAAGAGTCTTCTCCAAGTGATGAGTCCATCATCTCTCCGCTGAGCGAGGAGTCACAGGCTGACACTGAGGATGTCTTTGTGTCTCCAAACAAACCCCGCACTACTGAGGATCTCTTTGCAGTCATTCACAGGTGACCTAACCTTGTGGCAATGGGAAATGGTAACATGCATCCCTCCACAGTTGTCCACTAACAATGGCTGCAGGATGGTTATTCCATGTTTAAGTCTTGTCCTCAAACTATCTTCTTTAGTTAACTCAGTTTGGTTTTCCAAAAGGCAGCTTTTAAAACATGCTTTATTATGGTCTGGAGTGCAGTCTGAGTATCTTCATGGCATGTGTGGGGTACTTCACATATAAAAACATCAGGCTGTTTTAACAAACCTACATGTCTTCAAAGAAAACTACCTGCAGTGGTTCCTGTCTTCTGCCTACCAGTCCACCAGCTCTGTTCTGGTGAATGAGTTGTTGCAGTGAGAAGGATAAGAAGGCATCTCTTCAATTTTAGAGTATTTTGTAGTCAGCTGAAAATTGGGATCACAGCTGAAATTAAAGTTTTCTGATACTGAATAGATGACTCTCAGTATTATTATTGCCTAAGATTCTGTATGCATTGTTGTCTTTACAACAAGCTGGTTGTGCATACCTTGTTTTGGAAGAGCTGGGTAATGTTGAGAGGGACTCTGTAGCTCAGTGCCATCAGTCACTGATAGCCTCCAATATTTGACAGAGGGATTAAGAGAACTCTGGCTAATATGAAAGCATCTGTAAAACTCCAGAACAGTGCAAAGCATTATAGTACCAAAATAACATATGAAAGAGTTTTCCTTTATGTTTTTACAGATCAAAAAGGAAAGTTCTTGGGAGAAAGGATTCTGGAGACCTTTCTGTAAGAAACAGATTGAGAGCTTCGTCTGGGACCAGCAGCCAGCCTCCCACCAGCAGCACACTGCCCACCAGCAACATGCCACCAGCCAGCAGTGTGGGCACTCCCATTAGCAGTCAGAGGTCCCCTGGGCTCATATACAGGAATGCCAAAAAGTCCAACACATCCAATGAGGAGTTTAAACTACTGCTCCTTAAAAAGGGCAGCCGATCTGATTCCAGCTACAGGATGTCTGCCACAGAAATTCTGAAAAGTCCTATTTTGCCCAAGTCTCCTGGAGAGCTGATGGCGGACGCCCTTCAAAGCATGGAAGAGTCTCCTCCCACAACGAGCCCTGATGCATTATCCCCGCTCTCCCCCTGCTCCCCCAGGGTCAACACGGAAGGATTCTCCTCCAAGAACTTCCCCATGTCGGCGTCCTCGCGGGTGGGGCGGTCGCGGGCGCCGCCGGCAGCCAGCAGCAGCCGGTACAGCGTGCGCTGCAGGCTGTACAACACCCCCATGCAGGCCATCTCCGAGGGGGAGACCGAGAACTCGGACGGCAGCCCCCACGACGATCGGTCTTCTCAGAGCTCTACATAGGCTGCGTGGGGTGTCAGGGCCAGGCTGCCAACACCACTCAAGCTCTGTAAGGATGTCAACATAAGAGGCCAATGCTGTAGCAATCCAAAAAAAAAAAAAAGAAAAAAAAAGAAGAAAAAAGAGAACAACCGCAGGGCAATATCAATGCTTAGATGTGTTTGCGTTCGGAAGACGCTGGGGAAACAAAAGGACTACAGCTGTAGCTATTTATTACATTACATTTTCTAAAAGGATGAAGATAAGCTATGTCTGTTCTGTTTTCTTTTGGCGTCATTTGGTTTATCCCACTCTCATTTCCATTGTCACTGTAGATTTCAAGGCTATACACTTTCCATAGAGTTAAAGGTGACTTTGGGTGGGATTTTTTTCCCAGAAGCTGCCCATCTAGAAACAAATCCCTCACTGTAGTGCTTCCCTAGGGAGAAAAAAAAAAAAAAAGAAAATGCTCTTGAGAATTGGTATTTTTCTACACTAAAATGAGCTGAAACAAAATTTAGAAAAAATTAACAAAACATATGTAAATATCATATTTTTGATAAAAATTTGTAAATAGAATTATCAAAAAGTGGACGTGGCAAACGATTTACTGCATAACAACTTTGTTTATAGAAGACAAATGAATTCAATTGTAATAACTGTATTCTGTGAATACCATTTTCATATCAGACATAAAACATGGCCACCAATAACCACTTTCAGTGTGACAGGCCTGAAGGATGACATTGAGCAGTGGAAAGTGGGAATTTTCCACCTTAGTTTAGGAAATGGAAAGGCTGACTATGAGGGGATTAAAGAAACCATTTGTCTTTCTAAGGCAGCTCCAAAGAAGCTAACTGGAAAGCACAGCTGGGAGGGTTACAGTAAGGATCGGTGGGGAAGATCAGTGTGTTTATGACAGAACAAAGCTGGGTCTGATGCAAAGCCCCAAAGGGTCCCATCCCACAGCCTCCCCTGGGCCTTTATTCTTGCAGGGATCACTTCAGAGAGGATAGATGTGAAAAGAAACAGTACTTACTTTCATATTCCTATTAGGCTATTGGGATACATAACACAGTCATAACCTGGTAACTATAATCTTTAAACACGGTTAGTTTCTGGTTCGTAAAGGAAACAAATAAATTATAAGCATGCAAGAAGCGCTTTCGATTTATCAGTAAATATCCGCAATGAGTTTTCAGTGAAGCTTTCTCTTTGTGCTGATGAGATTCATGCTACCTAAATATTTACAAAAATGACACTGTGAAAACGTAGCTGGGAAATAGGTATGTGTATGCATTATTTATATTCATTGCTGAGCTGGGAAGGGGAAAGCTCCAGTTCATTGTGCCAGCCACGTACAGTAGGGATCTTGTCTGGGTTTACCAGAAACAG
Organism: Edolisoma coerulescens; assembly: GCA_013397115.1. NCBI lineage: Eukaryota > Metazoa > Chordata > Aves > Passeriformes > Campephagidae > Edolisoma > Edolisoma coerulescens. Next base: position 700,455 of record VWZW01002309.1, read on the forward strand.
AGAACAGGGTGGGGGACTGGGGTGGGGTGGGAAAGGAGACAAATCAAAGTAGCTGCTTTGATACAAATGAAGGCAGGGAGATAAAAGCTGAATTACTTGAAGTTACTTGAATATTCTCATCTTAAAACTGCAAGAACCCATGAGTCGCTTTATACTTTTAATTTTAAAACAGAATAAAACCAACAGGCCTGATTCTCCTTTGGGCACAATTTCCATTGAGATGTAGCCCCATCTGTGCTACTTAGAGGACAAGGCCCTCTTTATCCAAAACTGATGCAGTTGGTGTTGGTTGCTGTAGGATATGGTTTGGAATAGAGGAAAGGTTAGTGCAGAGAAAATAGTGAAGGAGGAATGGGGTGTACAGTAGGACAGGTCAAGTAGGAGGGCAGAAAGAGCGTTCTTTGGTACAAAGAAATCCGCTAAAAGCTGGCTTTAAGCATAAGTCAATGACTGGGAGGCGGGATGTGTGAATATGGTTTCTACTGTGGTTTTTTTTCTTTTAATCATGTAATGCATAAAGTTGAGAGTTATTAGAAGAAGGCAGATCATGTTTTAAAGAGGAAGGTTCTACCTAAAACTGTTGCAATTTTAAGGAATCAAAGCAAATCAGAACAGTTTAACAGATCCGAAATGGTATTCCCCATAAGGTTCACATTGGATTTTGTCTAGTGCTTACCACAAGACATATTATTCAGGGTTCCCTACTGTCCTCCTGTGTAGCCTGGTTGCATTGAGTTGATGAGGCAGAGTCACTGTGCATGTGATGCGTGTGTTGGGGTGACGGTTGGTCCATCAGTTGAAGGGCTGCAAAATCGTCTAAAATAGTTTTTAAAAAGGTAATGGGAGAAAGGTTTTGGAAACAAAAGGCTAACCACATCAGTAGCTTAGTTAGGAAAGTAAGTCTGAATACAAGTGAAGTGAATGAATGAGAATGTTTTAAGAGGAAATGTTCAGCATAGAACAAAACCACCTTCTGGAGAGTATGAGAAAAGGAAGTTTAGATACTGGGCAGAAAATCCTTAGTCTGTCATCTTCAGTCATTTTCCACAAACATTTTACCAGAAGCACTTTTACAAGATTTTAACAGTCCTGAGTTAAACAGTCATTCAAAACAGTAAAGAGAATACAGCTGAATTGACTTTGATGAGACCACTTTTTATTACCAATCAATAATTTCACAGAGACCCTAAATAAATATATATACACCAACTTTTTTTTTTTACCAGAATGGAGAGGCAATACTTCAAAAACAAAACAAACACAGAACAATCCCATTAGAGTACAGTCTTCTTTTGCTTAATTTTCTAGTTTACATTTAGCAGATTGAAACCCAAATAGAGAGATTCTCTATGAAGAGATGAGTTCATAACAAACGTGAGAGTCAGAGGAAGATGAATGGCGGGGATCCCTGTAGCATTGCAGGTGTGCCATTAAGGCACCAGAGGACAAGCCACAGAGCGAAGGGAACATCATTCACCTCTTGAGACAGGGTACAGTACATGCACCAGGTAACTGCTGAACCGTCATTTCAACCTACTGTTCCGTTGCTTGCACTGACGTTATGAAAATGATTTCTTAACTTATACAGCTGTGTTCTGAAAAATAACGTATTCCCCTTTTCTTGTTTCTTTTTTTTTTTCTTTTTTTTTTTTCCTTTCTGTTGTTTTTGTTGTTGTGGCAGCATAGAGGGTATGGGATAGTTGTAGCAAATAAAGCATATGTTTGCTTTTGCCAAAGGTCAGTGATTGAGTGCATTTGCTGCAATGGTGGCAGATAGAGAAATACTGTAGGTTATGACTTAAAGAATTTAAAAAAAAAAAAATTAAGAAGGTTACAGTGTAACTATTTTGGTACTAGCACCAGTTCATGCTGGCAGAAAAGACAATGGTTTATGGACTTGCATCCATTTTGTATTTTTGTAATATTTGTAAATATGAACTTTTTAAATTGTTGCAAATATGGTTTCTTTTGTAAAATGTTTTCAAAGTTTACATTAAATCCAAGCCTTTGTATATTTTAGAGCTGTGCAACACTTTAAGTCTTGTATTTATTTTTAGTAAAAACGGTGACAGTTTCATTGTGAACCCCTCTCAAAAAATGTGTTGGAAAAGTTTGATTACCTAGAAGGTGTGTATAGAAACTGCAAATAAACGTGACTGCAATTAAATCACATGTTCTCTTTACTTTCTTGTAATGAGATGTGAAGTCTAATCTACAGACTACAAATACGCTATTTCCCAAGGTCACTCTCAGCACATACCACATTTCAAACCTATTTAATCATGCTTTCTCTTCAACTTATTTTTTTTTTCATAAATTGAGTAAGGGAAAATGTCTATCCAAACCGTCACTCATTTTAGGTGCCCACCAGTACAACTTTGCCAGAATCTAGTAACTGCTGAATTCACCCCACAACTTTTACAGGTAAGAAAAGGCGAAGAGAAAGAAAGCTGGGATGAAAAATGGTGGAGAGACCACTACTTTATGTTCAGCTGGAGAAGAAAACAAATTGTAGCATTTCAGACTCAAGACAGAGAATCCAAGGACGGAATCTTATCAGATAAAGCAAGCCTTGGGCAAAAGAGAGGCCATAGATTATGAACACAAACTGAAGAGCAAACACCACTTCATTTTAAAATGGTTCAGTTATCAGGAGTTTGAGATGTCAGGACATGGAAGCTAAGTGTTTAAATAACAGCCCCTCGCAGGTCTCCTTGAAAATGGAGATGAAAATGCACATCATGAAACTTTGGTTTCAGCTGTCATCTTTTAAGTAGCCTTGGAACACTGTACTTGGTGCTTAAAAAAAACATGGAAAAAAAGGCTGGTATGTGCAGGTGTGGTGTTATAGAGAGCATGAAAAAAGAGGAACTTTGGGGAATGCTGCTGGGCTATCTGCAATGATAATTTGCAATTGTATGAGGATTGCTCCAATGATGTGGTAGCCTTCGAATAGTCTCCAATGTGAATCAGTTTGCATAACATTTAACCAAATGGTCACATAGGTAATGATTATGTAGATAATTTCCTGTTGTCTTGTGTGTCTTTCCCATCCCAAAAACAAAGGTAAGCAAGATCTGTAGGAAAAGCTTAGCTGGTAGGGGCAGACACAAGCTGGTTTTCATCTGATCACTGTATATCTGTATTTCTTTATGCTCAGTGGAAGGAAAGACTAAACATTAGACTACATAAAATATACCCAGTGCTTTTTTACAAATGCAAGGTGTCACGTACCAAGAGGGCAATCCCGGGCCACCTCGTCTGGGATAGCAAAAAAATGTTGGACCCTAGAGGGCAGTCATGGACTGCCTACTCAGAGGTACATTTGGGATACCCTTGAGCTAAGTTCTGGTGAAACAATGCAAAACAAACAATTAAAAAGTTTTATTTACAGCAGCAATTGTTTAAATCTTATGATAACAGCCTGCGGCACCAATGATTTAAATATTTCTGAACAGCACATGGCAACAGTGATTTCTGAACAGCCTGTGGATTTAACTTTTCTGGAGAGGATGAAAGGAAGAAAGAATCCACCATTGTGGATCCCACTGTAGTCTGTTTCAAAATACTCTTACTCTCTCAATATTCATTACTCTCTAATGGTGGGTACCACCAATCAATCATAGTACAGCCTAAGTGAAACTTGTTATATACCTGGTTACAATTTCCTTGATCTTTTCAAGGACTACTGTCTTCCATTAGGTTACAACAAATTTGTGCCCACAAATTATCCCATTCTTGGACCACCCTGGCAGTAAAATTACTATTGTTTTCATATTGGATAGACTTGGGTTTGGACAAGTAACTGAACCATAGCTTCAGCACTTTTACTATGCTTTCTCCAATAAGCCATGCTACTGCGTCAGCCTCAACAAGACCTGAAACCACTTCCACCCCGACTGGCACATGTTGTTTTCTTTCTGGTTCCTTGAAAGGACTTACATAATCTATTTGCCATGTCTCCCATAGAGCCTTGTTAGCTCTCATAT